>CABHPH010131321.1:0-52563 GCA_902168325.1 Peromyscus nudipes
GATAGATAGATAGATAGATAGATAGATAGATAGATAGATAGATAGATGTGATCTAAAATTTTTAAAGAAAGAATAATTGTGACTATATAGAAGTCATCAATCCATTGTAGGAATGCATTCTGCCTTTCATGTGATCATAAGCATAGCTTTTTGTTGTTGTTGTTGTTGTTGTTTTGTTTTGTTTGGTTGGTTGGTTTTTTCCAGACAGGGTTTCTCTGTGTAGCTTTGTGCCTTTCCTGGAACTCGCTTTGTAGACCAGGCTGGCCTCGAACTCACAGAGATCTGCCTGGCTCTGCCTCCCAAGTGGCTGGGATTAAAGGTGTGCTCCACCACCGCCCGGCTTTTCTTAATTTTTTTATTTTTTATTTTTTGGAGCTGAGGATCGAACTCAGGGCCTTGTACTTGCTAGGCAAGTGCTCTACCACTGAGCTAAATCCCCAAAAACAGTATCTTTTTTTTTTTTTTTAAGATTCATTTATTTATTATGTGTACAGCATGTATGACTGCAG
The DNA here is from genome assembly GCA_902168325.1 of Peromyscus nudipes. Taxonomy (NCBI): domain Eukaryota; kingdom Metazoa; phylum Chordata; class Mammalia; order Rodentia; family Cricetidae; genus Peromyscus; species Peromyscus nudipes. Next base: position 510 of record CABHPH010131321.1, read on the forward strand.
GCCAGAAGAGGGCACCAGATCTCATTACAGATGGTTGTGAGCCACAATGTGGGTGCTGGGAATTGAACTCAGGATCTCTGGAAGAGCAGTCAGTGTTCTTAACCTCTGAGCCATCTCTCCAGCCCAAGCATAGTTTTTTAATGTAATGTTTCTATTAATTCTTGGAGACTTTTACATAATGAATTTTGGTCTTATTTACCCCGTCTTCTAACTCCTCCCAGATCCACCTTCACCTCCTCATCCCCTCTTTCTTTTTCTGTAATTATTATTGTTACATGTATGTATACATATTAATATATAAATGCAACCTGTTGAGTCCATTCAGGGTTGCATGTATGTATCTGTTTTTAGGGCTTAACTCTTGGTATTTGGTAACCAATCAGGCGTCTCACCCTTGGGAAAGACTGATTATCCCTTTTTCAGCAGTCATTCATTGCCTGTAGCTCTTCACCTGGGGTGAGGCCCCATGAGATTTCCTCCATCCACATTAGGGTGTCAACTAGTGTCACTATTCAGGTCTTGTTTAGGTGACCATATGGTTGAGATTTAATGCAGGGACGCAGCTTCCCTGTCATAGGAAAGACATAACCTCGAAGCATATGTTCTAGTCTTCTGGCTCTTACAACCTTTCCTCCTCCTCTTCCTAGGTGTTCTCTGAGCCTTGGGTGGAAGTGTTGTGTTGTAGATGTATTTAATGGGGCTGGGCTCCCCATAGTCAGCTGTTCTCTGCATTGTGACTGTTCATGGCTTTCTATAGTGATCTCCATCTGCTACAAACAAAACAAAAAAAAAAAACAAAAACAAAAAAAAGCTTGTTTGATGAAGAATGAGAGCTCCACTTCTCTGTGGGTATAAAGTATGTATTTAAAATGCAGTTTAGGGCTGGAGATATGGCTCAGAGGTTAAGAGCACTGGCTGTTCTTCCAAAGGTCCTGAGTTCAATTCCCAGGAACCACATGGTGGCTGAAAACCATCTGTAATGAGATATGGTTCCCTCTTTGGGCCTGAAGGGATACATGCAGGTAGAACACTGGATACATAATAAATAAATAAATCTTTAAAAAAAAATAAAAGAAAAAGCAGTTTAAAAGTATATTGGTTAAAAAAAAGTGGCAGTAGTAAATCCCCCTATAAATTCCATGGCCTCACCAGCTATCGGTAGTTTTCTAAGTTTACAGTACTGGGCATGAACACACTCCTATTGAGTGGGCCATAAGTCCTATTAGACAGCTGTCGGTCACCACCAAGATATAAATGCCACTAGTGCATAGCCTGTCTCGCCATGCTGGTCATTGCTGTGGTTTGTAGGCATTACAGCTGATTGCCTTCTCTCTCTTGGAAGCTTATATGTTTTCCCAAAGCATCACATGAGTCTCTACCATCCCAGCACCATCTGTCCCTGTGCGGTGCTACCCAAATAGCCGGTCAATAACAGTAATTTATTATAGCTATACCTTTTTTGAAGTACAAACTTTTGTATTAACTAGAGTAGTGTCAGAAAGAGTAATAGACCAAAAACATGGGATCCAAATTTGATAGAGGATTATTTCCCATTCACTTAGTCATTCAAGACATATGACCCCTGGGCAGCTTTCTCATCGCTGTGATTCAGGTATCCAATTTCCTTTATCCCGTAGTTCAGTCTTCGGCCAGGGCCTCGTCTTCAAATGAATCCAGCTGATAGAAGGAAAAGAGAATTGAGAGATTATACATTTTCCCTCAGGCTTGACTAGTAAATGCCAAGTCCCACTTCTGCTCAGATTCCACAGACTAGAACCAGAGAGAAGAACATGCTAGGCATAGAAGTGGGGTGACAGAGCCTGAGTGTGGGTGCCTTCAATAGCAACTCTGTTCTCTAAAGGGGGCAGCACAAAATCTGACTGTTTAGTATATGAAGATAAAGACTGAGGGGCTTGAGAGATGGATCTAAAGTTAAGGGTGCTAGCCATATTTGCAGAGCCCTGATTTTGGTTCACTACACAATGTTGGACAGCTCACAATCCTTGTAACTCCAGTTCCAGGGGAATCTATCACCTCTGGCCTCTGAAGGGTACCTGCACTCACATGCATAAACCAATATGAAGACCCATATACATATATATAATTCAAAATGATAAAAATTAATCTTTTTTAAGATGAGAATTGAATATTGAATTATTGGTGTTTAGTAACAGAGGAGAATATTTTGTCTTTTTTTTTTCCCGGAGCTGAGGACTGAACCCAGGGCCTTGAGCTTGCTAGGCAAGTGCTCTACCACTGAGCTAAATCCCTAACCCCAAAATATTTCTTATAAAGTGTCTCAGATTATATCAGTAACCACAATATCCATCTGTGAACTATTTTGAAATATTAAATAAAATGTCTGACAGGCCAGATGGTGGTGGCGCTCGCCTTTAATCCCAGCACTCAGGAGGCAGAGGCAGGCGGATCTCTGTGAGTTTGAGGCCAGCCTGGGCTACCAAGTGAGTTCCAGGACAGGCACAAAGCTACACAGAGAAACCCTGTCTCAAAAAAACAAAACAACAACAACAAAAATGTCCATGACAAAAGAAGAATCAAAGTAAAAAAAAAAAATAGAGCATCTGTTTTGTGTTGTTTTTAAGTAACCAGCACTGATAATTACATTCAAAAGTAGCCAGCATTGTTTTTAGTGCTTTCTACACATATTGGACACTGTGTTATATTATAATAATCTAATATAGACTATAATGATAAATACAACACAACTAGACTGTTGCCATTGTGACAAAAAGTATCTTACAAAAGCAATTTGCAGGAGGAAGGTTTTGCCTTGTGGTTTCAGGCTCAAATGGGAAGAATCTCGAGGGTTAGTTATTGGAGGGAACAGTGGATCATACTCATGAGTGGTCAATGGTAACATGACAAAGACTGACCCTATCAGACTTTAATGAAAATGTCACCATTCCTGGATGGATGCGAGAGGGGAACTGGGACAGAGAGGTTCTGGTCCAGGGAAGGCTGGCCTGTCGGGACAGTCAGAGCAACTCCTTTGGAAGAAATGTCTACAGGGGGCTGGAGAGATGGCTCGGTGTTTAAGAGCATTTACTGCTCTTGCAGAGGACCTAGGTTCAATTCCCAGCACCCACATGCAGCTCACAACTGTCTATAACTCTAATCCAGGGAATCTGATGCCCTTGTCTGGCCTCTGTGGACACTGCACAGATGGCACACAGACCTATATGCAGGCAAAACACCCAAACACATAAAGTCAAAAGAAAACAAAGTGTCTACAGAAGATTTAATGTTAGATAAGGTAAAATGTAAAGGTAACCCTTATAACCAAGATTTTTAGATAAAAGCCTGGTTTCTGGAAATCCCAGCATGCTAGGCTTGACCACCCAATTAAAGAAATGAACAATGATAAAAAAAAATCAGGGAGATTTATTTAATGTACCTACAGTACAAAAAATACAGATAAAGAAGTCTAATGACCCCAAAACTGTGTTTGAGGGTACAAGCACAAGCATTGGACTTCAATACTAGAAGATGGGGAGGAGGAAGGCAAGCATGGCCAGGCAGTCCTGATCTCCTTGGTCACTGTCCCAGCTCTAGTCCTGAAGGATGCTCTAAAGAATCCCTTACTGCTTGTGGGGGCAAGCTGGTCCTCAGGAGATGACGGCATTGGCTCCAGGACACTGCCTTGCTTACTTACCCTCATGGACAATTGCCTTCATGTGAGGTGGGGGTGGGTGCTCAGTCCTACAGAGTTCTGCTGTTCCTAGAATCCACGATGACTCTAAAAGGAAGGTTAAGGAGGATGACTCATCTCTATGCCTTCAGCTAAAATAAGAGTTAGACAGACAGACAGACAAAATAAAGCCCAAAATATGGGCTTTCATCCCACTTTCAGTTATCAGGTAAGGCAACAACATGATTCAGTAAAGCAGCTTCTTCTAAGTGCCTGTTCATGTTAGCTTTCTTGTCTTTCTTTCTTTCTTTCTTTCTTTCTTTCTTTCTTTCTTTCTTTCTTTCTTTCTTTCTTTTTAAGATAAACTTTCTCTTTGTATCCCTGGCTGTCCTGGAACTCACTCTGTAGACCAGGCTGGCCTCGAACTCATAGATCCACCTGCCTCTGCCTCCCAAGCACTCGGATTAAAGGTGTGTGCCACCACAGCCTGATGGCTTTTGGTCATTTTAAGCAGCCTCCTTTGTCCATTTTTAGCATCCATTTCTTTGCCTGGGGTTCTGAGCCTTGGTGACATAGAATCCAAGTATCCTAGCCCATTTTTCTGTTGCTATAGCAAAATACTTGACGCTAGAATTTTATTAAAGAGGGAGATTTGCTTCACTCAGTTTTGCAGGCTGACCATCCCAGAATGAGTGACCCCTTGTTTGGCCTTTGCTGAAGCCCTTCCTGCTACATCAGGGCATGGAAGAAGGCATCATGATGTGGAGGAGGGAATGACGTGGTCAGAGAGGAAGCAAAGGGACATGAAGGCTTGTTCTTTTTATAACAACTTGCTGTCAAGGTTACAAACAGGAGTTCCACAAAATTGCATTAATCCCTTCTAATCCCTCAGAGCCCCAACCACCTCCCCCCCCCAAGATTCCACCACCTTAACACTGCCGTAATGGGCATCTCAGCAGAAGGCCCTCTAGGCGACATGCTCAAAGCAGAAACTATAGCAATATGCAAGACAGACGTTTGCCTCCAAACAAGGAAACAGAGAAGAAGAAGGTTTCCACCATGAAGGGGTGACCTGTCTGTGAGACTCAGCTATGCATCCCAGGGTCAGCCATGCTGGGAGGTACACATACTCAGCAGATGGGTTGATCAGGCTGGGAGCAAAAAATTCAGGCACTTCAAACTGGAGGCGGGAGAGAATGTGTGCCTCCTCCTGACAGGAACTCAAGAGCCGTGAAATTTCAGACTTGTAAATAACGTAAAAGTCCCATCCTGGAGTGTTAGAATTGGCTCCATGGGGAAGAGTAACTGGTGTGCAAGGATGAGGTCAGACCCACAGCACCCAGGGAAGAAGTTGGGCAGAGATACACATGCTCCTGTAACCGAAGCACTGTGAGTACAGGGACACAAGAATCACCACAGTCTGGGGCTAGCTCCAGGTGTAGTGAGAGACCCTGCCTCGAAGGAATAAGGCAGAGAGAGATAGAACAGGGCCCGATATCCTCCTCTGACCTCAAGCAGGAGAACCTGAACACACACGTGTACACACACACACACACACACACACACACACCATCTCATCTAACTTCCACAAACAGCATCTCAGAATCAAATCTGACCCACAAGTGACATGGGTTTTGTTTCATAATTAGAATTCAGTTAACCTTTAAAATTAGAAGAGTTCGCTTATTTCATTTTATATTTTAGAGGCAGGGTCTTGCTATGTAGCCCAGCCTAGCCTTGAACTCACAACCCCCTTGCCTTAGCCCCCACCCCACCCCACCCACACACATGCTGGGATAAGAGGTATATGCCACTATGACCAGCTATCATTTTCCTCAAGGCTTTCAATTGAAAGTCAGGATGGAGCAGGCTTCTGTCCTTTCTCTGGCAGTTTTGTCCTTCCTGGTGGGGAACTATTCACATTTGCTTTCTTTCTTTTAATCAGTTTCTTGATAACTACTGAAATTTGGACTGTCTGTCTGCCCTGAGTGACCAACATGTCCCTGCGGCCCGTAACCAGAGCCCAGCAGGGGTAAGGTTCTCTTTGAATACTGCTTTGTGCCCGAATTTTCCCACAATCCCTGGCTGGCCGGCTTCAATGCATTCACCTAACCCGCCTGGACTCTGCCTTTGAGTTTCCAACCCCTGCCAGACCATCCTGCTCATTTTCACAGATAACAACGAGATACCAAGAGAGGCAGGGAACTTGCCCATCTCTGCTACTGTTTCTAACCTAAGGCTGGGGCTGTTTCTGCGCAGTGCTTCCTCGCCTCATACCTTTTTCCTTAAATGGCGAGATTAACTTAGCAAAGGAAATGAATTCGGAGCATAAGCATACACTCTGAGGAAATATGTGGAGAACAGGAAAAGGCAAAGGTGATAGAACCGGGTGGGTGATTTAGAGGCTGACTCAGGAGACTCCGGTGGAAGTTATTAATGAGAGGAAACGGAAGGAAGAGAGGGGTTGCATGTAACAAGAACAAACGAGAAAAGCACATGAGAAGAGCTAAGGTCAGATGAGGAGACAGAATTAAGCCCTGAATTTATCTGCTCCTAGAGAGAGATGATGGGGACCCCCGAGGGACATTGGCAAAAATAAACTTCAAAATAAAAACGGATCTAGAAAAAAAATGAGAATTTTTTTCTTCAGATTTATTTATCTTGGGGGTGATGTGGTGGTGGCAGGGGAGGCCTGGAGAGATGGCTCAGTGGTTATTTTTTTCATATTTTTATTTTCTCCTCTCATACAATACATACCGACGGCAATTTCCCTTCCTTCCACTGTTCCCAGACCTCCCCTCCCCACCGCCCTTCTCCTCCAGATCCATTCCTCCTCCATTTCCCTTAAAAAAAAAAAGCAGGCCTCCCAGGGATATCAACCACCACATAACAAGTTGCAATAAGATTAGGAACATACCCTCATATCAAGGCTGGACAAGGCAACCCAGTAGAAGGAAAAGGGTCCCAAGAGCCAAGGGCAGGCAGAAGAGTCAGAGACAACCCTCCACTCCCACGGTTATGAGTCCCACAGGAATACCAAGCTACACAACATAACATTTATGCAGAGGACTTAACTCAGACCCATACAGGGTCTGGGTTTGCCGCTTCATCTCTGTGAACCCCTATGAGCCCTGTTTAGTTGATTCTATGGGCCTTGTTCTTGTGGTCTCCTGGACCCCTCTGGCTCCTGCAATCCTCCCCTCTCCCCCTCCTCTGTGAAGTTCCCCTGGCTCCACCTAGTGTTTGGCTGTGGGTCTCTGCATCTGCTCCAGTCAGTGGCTGGATGTGGTGGTTATTCTTGCAGCACAATCGTGAGGACCCATGGTAACAGACCAGACATCCCACAGTTATCTTTACCTGTATCTCAGAGTAAGACAGAGGCAGGACGATTACTGGGACTTCAGTGTTCCAGCCTAGCTGAGAAAATGCAAACCTCTGGTTCAGGGAGAGACCCTGACTCAAAGGAGTAGGTGAAGAGTGATGCAGAACACAGGATTCCCTCCTCTGCCCTATGTGTGTGTGCCCCTCACACACACACACAAACACACAAACACAAATAAATACATACATAAATAAGGAAATTTTTTCTTCTTTTATAGAGGGTCTGAAGAAATGGCTCAGAGATTAAGGGCACTTGCTGCTCTCCCAGACAACCTGAGTTCACTTCCTAGCACCCACACCAGGGAAGCTCACAACTGTCTGTAATTCTAGCTACATGAGATCTGGCCCCCTCTTCAGGCCTCTCAGGGCATCTGCACAGTCACACACATACATACACACAAGTAAAAATAAAATAAATCATTTTTAAAAGATGAAGAGGAGGGGGGTTTCTCGGGGCTGCCTGAGAAGTTACTAATAAAAGGAAATAAAATGCTCACCGAAAGAATAAACCTCCAGAAAGTAAAGGGAAAAGGAGATTCAAGCTGAAACTGAAGCAAATCTACTACAATTTGGATATAAAGTGTCCCCCAAACCAGGCTGAACGGTGCTGAATGGGCCCCAGCTGGTGACGCTATTGGGAAATTCTGGAAACCTCAGGAGGTAGAACCTCTTCACCGGAAGAAGTAGGTCACTGGGAACATGTCCTTGGGGTCTGTATCTTGTCCTGGGTCCCTTCCTGCCTCCATTCTGACCACAATGAGACAACCAACTCCTACTCTTTTTTTTTAAATACTCTGTGTGTGTGTGTGTGTGTGAGAGAGAGAGAGAGAGAGAGAGAGAGAGTGTTAACTGTTGTAAGACCTCCACGAGTCAATTCTCTCCTTCCACCCTGGGTTCTGGAGATTGCATTCAGGTCATCAGGCATGTATGACAAGCACTTTTACACACTCAGCCACGCTAGTTTTTCTTCTCTCTCCCCCTCTTCTCCCTTTTCTTTTTCTAAAGATTTACTTTTAAACTATATGTGTGTGTTTTGGGGTAGGGGTCATGTGCACTTGAGTACAGGTGCTCTAGAAAGCCAGAGGCGTTGGATCCCCCCAGAGCTGGAGTTACAGGCTGCTGTAAACCACCCAGTGTAGGTTCTGGGAACGAAATTCAGGTCATCTGAAAGAGCATTGCGCTCTTAAGCAACAAGCCATCTCTCCAGCCTCTAGCCTTGCTTCTTCCTGCCTCCTTTCCAGGATGCTCGGCCTCACCATAGCTCAGCAACAATGAAGCCCCTCAGCCATAGACCAAAACCTCTGAAACCATGCACCAAAACAAATATATCAGGTACATGATCACAGAGGGGACAGGTCTAACACAATATTTTCAGGTCTACCTGAAAATACACGTTGTTGGTATATGGATCATTTTGAATTAATGACAATTAACAACCAGCAGAAACAGTAAAAGGTAGTTGGGAGCAATGTCCTTACTGCCTAGAAATGGAGAAAATGGAGTATTAATCTCTCCTTTTAAAAGGAGATGTATATACAAGACAATGCATCTGTAAAGAGAGATGTTCCTGCAGACAACTCGTTTGACCTTGGAGGTCCTGTGTATAAGGTCAACCCCACTGGCCTGGGTCCTCTTCCATCCCCATCCCAGTACTGGCCTCCTTCACCCACAGCCCTGAAGCCACTTTCCCCTTGTTTAGCTTAAGATGATGTAGAAGCCTTCATTCTCAGTGTCTCCTTCCTTTTCATGGAAGGAAACTTTGGGAAACTCTTGTAAGCACAAGGTCCATAATGAAACCATTATTCTCTCAGACTGTCTTTTGTTAGTTTAGTTTCCAGAGTCCAAGCTGGAGTACCTAGGAAGGAAGGGGGGGCTGCTAGGGGACAGCTGGGACACCTTATTTGCTGCAGAGGCTGAAGTTGAGCTCCAGGTCTGCAGGCCAAGGCAGCAGAAGGTACACATTCATACTGAAGCCAGAGTCCCGGATTTCTGTCTAGAGCGTCCAGGTGGGTAGGCATGCTATGTCTTTTCCCTTCCAAATTCCACTCGGAGAAAAACATTTGTAAGACGTGGTTGTTGGTGACTCCTAGATGTGGTGGTGAGTATTCACTGCACACTGATCCTTGGACTCCCACAAGGCCCTTGTCTTTCTTTGCTACTGTTTTTTCTGCCGTATTTTTTTTTAAATAATGATCAGAATAATCATGGGTTAGAATGCAGGCATCGTCCAAAGCCTGTTCAAGCCAGCTTCACAAACTGGGGATTTCATACATAGGACCATGGCTTGTCTGTTTAGACTGTCTTTGCTGTGGGACACACACACACACACACACACACACACACACACACACCAAGCCTAAATGAGATTTTCCTTTTATCTCTTTTGTTGTGACAGCTTGGCTCTGTGACCATCACAGTCTCTTGTAACCAGTCTAGTTTCTACTGGCTGAGAGGGCATGGGTTGTCACGCATCAGGTGGTGAGCGGGCAAGAGAGGCACTCACGATACAGAGTGCTCAGGTAGCATTTTCTTTGTCTGACTGTGTCAGCTGTCACTGGCGTTTGCCTTCACAAGGAGCTGCAGCCCACAAGGGGCCTTTGTTGCCTTGTTTGTGCTGGAAACAGTCCCATCCCAATACCAGCTACCCCGTCGTCGGTCGCTCAGATCAGTGGATCTGAAACTGAAGGCATCTCCCTCTTGAGAGAGACTGGAGTTTTCTTACTTCTGGTGGTCATAAAGGTTTTTGTTTTCAATTTTACTTTATCTTAATTAATTAATTAATTAATTTTAATTATTTTTGATGATTTCACAGATGTATACTTTGCATACTGATCACTCTCACCTCTCACTTCCCTCCCACCCCTGCCCACTCTCTCTCTTCCCTATAAATCTCTCGAGCTCTCAAGTTTATGTTGTTTCATTTTGTTTTGTGTCCCACCAAGATTAACTGGGGACATGTGAGCGACTGTGGGTTAGAGCTATGCATTGGAGCCTGGTGGGCTCCGCAGAGGGTACAAAACTAAAGACAATGATTCCTACTCTCTCAGAATCTCTCAATAGCCAGTAGTTCAAAGCCCCCGCCCCTTCCTTGGCTGTTGATAGAGCTGGTCTTGTGGACCCAGTGCATGTAACCACAGTTGATAAGAGCTAATGGTTACGATAGCTGTATTGAGTCTATAAAGAATTACAATCTGTAGCCCTTCACCCTATTGTCTCGCTTTTAAACACTTCCCACCTTCTGCTAAGATGTTCCCTAAGCCTTCTAGAGGATATAACTGACTTGCTTAAGGCTAGGCCTACATCTGCATCTTGGGAAGCCATAATCTCTGCATTTACCACTGTTCCTTGTAAGGGAAGGTTCTGTGATTAAGACTGGGAACCACTTTTGTGGACCAGTACAAGCACAGATATTTAGAAGGCTGTCTGCTGCCATGTCAGCTTAGTTAGCCATGTGAAATCAGCTTCCCTCAGGGGCCTACTGCCTCCCCAGGCCTGCCTAAGCTTCCCCACCCACAGCATTCCTTTCTTTTTATCTATGTTCTGCTATCTCACCTCCCTTAAGGGAGTCGCTCCCCACATTCACTTCAGCCTTTCATGACTTGCATGGGTACTCCATGTTAAACTCAGCACCTTAAAGAGTTGAAGCTAGTATTCTCACATGAGGGAGCACATGAGGCTTTTGTTCTTTGGGGCCTAGATTACCTCAATTAGAATAATTTTTCCAATTCTATCCACTTGTTCTTTTTGTTTGTTTTGAGACAGGGTCTGATATAGCCCAGGATGGCCTTAAACTCACTATGTAGCTGAGGATGACTCTGAACTCTGGTCTTCCTGCCTCCACCTCCGCAGTGCTGGAATCACAGGTGTGCACCACCACATCCAACCATGGGTATTGGTTTCTCAGGCCATCCTTGGCACTAACTCCAGGTCTCAGGAAAAGGGAAGTTTCTTTTGTGTTCTTTTTGGGGCCATCTCTTGCATCCGGGGCTGACAACAGAAAGGCTTGTCGGCTTAGACGAGCCTAGAAGAGGTTAACCTTCAGAAACTTGGATTTCTAAATCCCCAAGCATCTGTTTTAAACACTCTCACTTTAAAACAAGCATTCTGTTGGTATCTGTGACAAAATACATTTAAAGAAAAAAATTAAAGCTCTTTGTAAACATACTAAACAAGGGGCTAGAGAGATGGCTCAGCAGTTAGGAGCATGGGCTGCTCTTGCAGAGGACCTGGATTCAACTCTCAGCCCCTGCAAGGTGGCTCACATTACCAGGGGACTCATTGTTCTCTTCTGGCCTCCCCCAGGATTGCATGCATGTGATGCACATGCAGGGAAAACACACACACAAACACACACACACACACACACACATATATATATATAAAATTTAGAAATTGTTAAAACTAAGTGAAAAAATCATAAAATTCTTTTTGACAAATATTGATAAAACATTTCAGGCATTATTGAGGAGATGACCATGTTTCATCTGCCAAAAACACAATTTGGATCCAACTACTTTATATAAACCAGTGAATTTTCTGTTGTACATGATTTATATGATAAATTTTTTAATTCAGGCTATGGACTTTTTACTTCAATGTGTTTACATATTTATGCATATCTATGTTTATATGACTTACATTTTGATTTTCTTTTGTCTCTAGATGATATTTCCAAAATTCCTAAAAAGAGTTCTGGAAGCTGATTCAGACAGAAAAAATATGTTTATGTAAATTAAGTATTCCTAAAACTCACAAAAAGTGTGGTTAACTTCCTACCCACGATATTTTGTTATGTTCATATGTTCTTTGACAATTTTTAGTAAATAAACACATTTTAGTATTGTTCTTTAAATAAACATACATACTTTAAATATAAAATTCTCTTTCACCTGAATTTACTAGTAAAATGAGTTTTTATTATGTCTGCTAGATTCTTAAAACTACAAAATGATAGTTCAATCTAAGATCAAAATGTATAATATGAGTGAACTCCTTGATGTGTGCAACAGTTTAAAAAAGAAAACACCTCAGCTTGTAGGTTTCTTGTTTCTGTCATGTTTAAAACTAATTTCCTATGCTACATGTTATCTTTAACACTGTTTAAAAAAGGTTTACTTTATTTTTACGTGTGTGTGTGTGTGTGTGTGTGTGTGTGTGTGTGTGTGTGTGTGTAGTTGTGAGAAATTGCCCACAGAGGCCAGAAGAGGGTATCAGAACCCCTGGAACTAAAGCTGCAGGCAGCTGTGAGCATCCTGGTGTGGGTGCTGGGAACCAAAGTCAGTTCCTATGGAAGAGCAGTATAAAAAGAAATAAGGCCATGGTTTAGATCCTAAATGCTCTGCAAAGGACCATATGCTGCAGGCAGGCCTGTGGTGCTACCGAAGAAATAGTAGAACCCTAGTGCAGAGCCTAGTGGGGGAATACCCTAGGACTGATGTTCAGATCCCCCACCCCCTCTGCTTCCTGGCTACCATAGGTGAATGGCCTTCTTCTACCACACATTCCTTCCACTCTACTACCACAAGCCCAAAGAAAGAGGACCAATATGACCAAGGTCTGAAACCTGAAGCCAGAAGCCAAAATGAATCTTTCCTTCCTATAATTTCATTGGAGTATTTTGTCATTGTATCAGAAACCTTACACTTTATTTGTTCATTATTTAATTTTGCATTACAACATATGATCTTAAAAACCGTTACTGTCATTTTGACCAATAGATAACTAAGTATCATTATGTAATGACCCATTATCTTTTCAAATCAAGCATCCAAACATTATGACATTTCTGGCAAGCTTCCTCAAATCAAATTTGAAAACTTTAAAAAAATTTTAACTTATTTTTTTAGAGACAGTGTCTTATATATCCCAGGCTTGCTTCTAACTCATTGTGTACTCAAGAATGGCACTGAATTTCTAATCCTCTTGACTCTATTTCCAAGTTCTGGAATCACAAACATGAATCTCTGTGCCCAGTTTTTGTGATGTTCAGTGCCTAACTCAGAGATTCATGAACGTTAGGCAAGCATATCTCTCTCTCGTTTTTATTTACTTACTTATTTAACATCCCAACGACAGTTCCCCCTCCCTCCTCTCCTCTCAGGCCACCTTCCGTCTGCCTCCCCCAACCCCATCCACTCCTTCTCCGTTTCTGTTCAGAAAAGGGCAGACCTGTCATGGATATCAACAAGACATGGCATATCAAGTTGTAGTAAGGCTGAGCACCTCCCCATGTATTAAGGCTGGGCAAGGTGACCCAGTATGAGGAGTAGGGTCCCAAAAGCCAGTAAAAGAGTCAGAGACAGTCCCTGCTCCTATTGTTAGGAGTTCCACGAAAAGACCAAGCTACACAACTGTCACATACATGCAGAGGGCCTAGGTCAGTCCTATGCAGGCTCCCTGGTTGTCACTTCAGTCTCTGTGAGTTCCTGTGAGCCCTAGATTAGTTGATTCTGTGGATTTGCTTGTGATGTCCTTGACCCCTCTGCCTCCTACAATCCTTCCTCCTTCTTTTCCACCAGATATCCCGAGCTTGGCCTAACGTTTGACCGTGGGTCTCTGCATCTGTTTCCACCAGTTTTCGGATGAAGCCTCTCTGATGAAGATTGGGCTAGGCACCGATGATGAGCATAGCAGATTATTGTTAGGCATCATTACAGTGACACTTTTTTCCTCTGGTTGTGTTTGGTCCTATCCTAGGTCCTGGGCCATCCAGCCTCTGGGTCCTGGTGCTCCAGGCAGTCTCAGGGGTGGGCTCATCTCTCTTTTTAAACTTTGAACTAATTTTGGGAGTCCCTAGAGAACAACCGAAAAATCTTAATGGGCTTTCTCTTTCACCTTGGAAAGAGAAATAATATTTAAAATTAACAAATATTAAACCCATCAGGCATTTGATATGCTAAATTACAAGGGATGAACTGTCAACTCAAAAGTGATGCTTACCAGGTATGGGGACACATTTCTATAATCCAAGCACCAATAAGACTGGGGCAGGAGGATAATGGATGATTTTAAGGCTGTACTAAAAGCCCTGTCTCAAGAACACCACCAGCACAGCAAAGAGTGATGCTTAACTTTTCCATTACATCTGAGCAAATATACTCCATTAATACAGGTGAGCTTGAAATTAATGTCTCAATCTTTCCTACCCATGATCTGCCCTGCTGTAACATTATCACTAGTGAGTAGAGATACTATTTTAAGATGGCTTATGTCACAGAAATAACCAATTTTCCTTGTTAATTGTGCTGTAATGAACTCTCTTTGGATCTTAATTGTGGCTATTTTTAAGTCCTCCATCACTCGCTGACAGATATTGTCTTACTCTGATTCCTCTCAGAAAGCTTTAGCAAGCAGCTGCAGTGAGCACTCTTTATCTTCAGTCTGATTCACAAGAAAGACTCTCACAAGTATCTCAATGTACGTGCATCCAATGCGTCATGCCACTGGAAGAAGGTTTCTAAAATCCTAATGTAGAAATGGATGGATTCATAAATCTGCCCCTGAATAAACAGATGAGGATTGTGGGGGTTTATATCAATTGACAGGCTCTAAAATCACCTGAGAGACAAATCTAGATTTGATTAATTGGCATGGGAAGATCTATCCCAAATAGGTAGTACAATTCTGAATCTGAGACAGAATGAAAAGTTGAACGTGGGTCGAGTACAGGCATTCATCACTTTCTGCTTCTGGACAGTAGGTGCAATGTGACCAGTTACCTCACATTCCAGACATCATGCCTTTGCTGCTATGGTGGATGTACCTCAAACTGTAAGCAAAATGAACACTTCCTCAAGTTGCTTTTGTGAAGCATTTAATCATAGCAATGAGAAAAGTAATTTCAAGAACAGTCCTAACTCTTAGGGCCTTTCTATTTGAACATTGCTGCCTCTTCAATCCTTCTTTCCACATCTGAAGAACCTATTTCCTCTTTTCTCTTAAGCTATCTATCATTTACAGGAAGTTGATAAACTATTCCTCCTCTTCCACCGCTGCTGCTGCTGCTGCCTTATTAAAAGTCCCAAAGGGGCTGACTGAATGAGGAAGCTCTGTAGATAAAAGTACTTGCTGCAATCCAACAGCAGAACTCATCTTCAAGACCCACATGGTGAAAGGAAAGAACAACTTCCCAAAGTTGGTTTCTTGTGGAATATCTTTACACTGTGTGATGATGTGTCACTGTGGTTGGTTTAATAAAAAGCTAAAAGGCCAATAGCTAGGCAGAAGGTATAGGCAGGAAGAAGAAAGGAGGAGTCACCAGTCAGATGGAGAGGAAGCAGGATGAGCAATACTGAATAAAGGTAACCAAGCCACATAAAAGAATGTAGATTAATATAAATGGCTAAATTTAAGTTGTAAGGGCTAGTTAGAAACAAGCCTAAGCTAAGGCCATGCTTTCATAATTAATAATAACTCTCCATGTCATTATTTGTGAGCTGGTGGTCCCGAAGAGGAAGTTCATCTACATTGGTTTGTTTTCTAAAGTTTTTCTTTGACCTCCATATGCATATTATGGCATGACATAGCAAGACTCTGTTTTGGAAATTAGAAACAAACCTCACCAATTTGTCAATCTTGTTTTATATTTATGTGTCAATAATCAAGCCAAGCAAATACACGTAGCTGGAGTTTTCCTGGTCCTGCCTGGCCCAGAGTCAGGACAAATCTCTCTCACCCACCAGTCCCGCAGCCGCTCAGACCCAACCAAGTAAACACACAAAGACATATATTGCTTATAAACTGTATGGCTATGGCAGGCTTCTTGCTAACTGTTCTTATATCTTAAATTAACCCATTTCTATTAATCTATAAGTTGCCATGTGGCTCGTGGCTTACCAGTATCTTAACATCTTCTCATGGTGGCGGCTGGCAGTGTCTCCCTGCTTCAGCCTTCCACTTCCCAGAATTCTCCTCTCTCCTTGTCCCGCCTATACTTCCTGCCTGGCTACTGACCAATCAGCATTTTATTTATACAGAGCAATGTCCACAGCAAACACAGGTTTTCTGTATCTCTATTTTTTCTATTCTATATTGCTGTTTTAGTTAGGATTCCTATTGCTGTGCTAAAATACCATAACCAAATCAACTTGTAGAGGAAAGGGTTTATTTCACCTTACAGCTTTCAGGTCACACTCTATCACCAAAGGAAGTCAAGGCAGGAACTGAAGCAGAGGCCATGGAGGAGTGCCGCTTACTGACTTACTCATCATGGCTTGCTCAGCCTGCTTTCTTATAGCTTCCAGGACCACCAGCCTGGAGGTGGCACTGCCAACAATGTGCTGGGGCCTCCTATATCAGTCATCAATAAAGAAAATGCCCTACAGGCTTGCCCAAGGGTCAGTCTAATGGTAATGTTTTCTCAAATGAGGTTCCCTCTTCCAAATTGACTCTAGCTTCTGTCAAGTTGATGTAAAACTAGCCAGTACAGTTACCATGCAAAACAATAGCATACCTGTGTATTTGTCAAATATAAGACATACTTGCTTAAACAAAAAAACTTCCTTGTAGATCGAGTCCTGCCATTTTTATGGGTTTTTTATATTTATTTATTTATTTATTTATTTATTTATTTATTTATTTATTTATTTATTTATTGGTAACGGATATTTGCAATTTTCTCTTGTCTTCCTGATTTGGCATGTCTGAGAACAAAAACCTGATTGCCTGGGTTTGCATTGGTACAATTAAAAAAAAATCTGGCAAGAAGAAACTGGACCCTTCTGTGTTCTGCCTGAGAAATAACCATGACGGTGACACTATCCACCATTGCCAAAGATGCTTGAACTACAAACCAAGAAATCTGTTGGCTTGCCGCTCCCTGTCCTAGGTCCCACTTCTGAAGATCCTTTGTTCCAATGTCTAGAAGTCATCTGACTCATGCCCTCTGGACTCAAAAAACCGGATTTATAATCTGTTCTAGCCACTAACCTTGGTGTGTGTGTGTGTGTGTCCATAGAAATGTCTCTCATGTCTTGACTGTTAGCACCATGAAGCACCCAGCATAGGTGCCCTGTACCCACTTGGGAAACCATCTGCTGAATGAGACACTGCTGTTTAGGTGTCCAGCTGCCAGGGATTGATTCAATAAGAGAACAAGGTGCTTGCATTTGACCTTTTCTACCTACTCATCTTTATTCTAACCTTTGTTCCTGCCCCTTTGATGATCTCATATCATATAACAATGAACCTAACGCTTTCTTCTTTTCTCTTTGTAAATACCAACTCAGCTCTTTTTGTTTGTTAGTTTTGATTTTTTACTGCATTCCTTCATTTATTTGTGTACACGTGAGTGGATACATGAATGTCACAGAGTACCATGTGGAGGAAAGGACAACTTTCAGGAACTGGTTCTCTTCTTCCACCAAGTGGGTCCAAGGATCCAACTCAGGTCATCAGTCTTGGCAGCAAATACTTTACCTAATGAGTCAACTTGCTGCCTGTTTTTGTTGTTATTCTTTGTTTTGTTTTGTTTCATGATAAGGTTCTGTGTAGATATGTAGTGGAGGATGACCTTGAACTCCTGATCCTCCCATCTACCTCCACATTCCAGGTTTCTGGGACCACATGCTTGGCTGCCATCCCAGCTCCAACTTAGCTCTTGGCATATGAAACTTTTGGAAGGGAGAGAGAAAGCTTCAAGGAAAGGGATGTTAGGTTGCAGTGAAGGGTTCCAGAATATGTTATCCTAAAACATGCGTCCTTTTTGTATGGATTCATTTGTGCTAAAACTAATTGAGAACTCTTAAGTGATCAAAAACCAAGTCACTCTATAGCTGACCCCCGCACATGATCACCCTCTCGGCCTCTCTGCCATGTTGTAATACAGCTAGGAGACCCCATCAAGGCATCAACACCGTGCTGTCTGAACACTTTAGGCACCAGAATCACAAGGCAAATGAACCACATTACTTTATGAAGAAACCTTCTGTTATATCAATAGAAAATGAACCAAGAGGTGATTATGATGGCATATGCCTGCAACTCCAGCACTTAGGAAGTAGAAGCAGGAATATCATGAGTTCAAGGCCATCCTGAGCTACATGACAAAGAAGAAAATGGACCAAGACAATATATAATTCTTAAACACTCTTAATAATCTGGCCACTGCCTCTTTGAATCTCTTTTTTTCATAAAGCCTTGTAAATACATAATTAAAATATCTTTTCTTTTGTTGTCCTCATTTTTGGCAGTTTAATTTTCAGAGTTCTAAGAAAAGAACCTAAGAGAGTACCCTGGCTAGTTTTATGTCTACTTGACACAAGCTAGAGTCATTTGAGGGAAGAAATTTATTTAAGAAACATGCCTCCATAAGATTGGGCTATAGGCAGACAAGCCTGTAGAGCATTTTATTAATTCGTAAATAATAATGGAGAGCCTAGATCATTGTGAGTGAGGATGTCCCTGGGCTGGTGGTCCTGGGTTCTATGAGAAAGCTGGCTGAGCAAGTCATGAGGAGCAAGACAGTAAGCAGCTCCCCTCCACGGCCTCTGCATCAGCTTCTGCCTCCAGGGTCCTTCTCTGCTGGAGTTCCTGTCCTGACTTCCTAATAAATTATAATATGGAAGTATAAACCAAATAAACCTTTTCCTCCCCTAATTGCATTTGGTCATGGTGTTTATCACAGCAATACAAACCCTAACTAAGAGAGTAAAAGGGAATTTTTTATCATCCTTTCTACCAAACCCAAATGCAAACTGAGGAATGTCTTGAACATGTGACTGTCTACAGCCTAAACCAGCACCTTTCTAGAAATAAAATATAGGCAAACTGTGGCCAAGGCTCTTTGTCCTGAGAAGATCTTGGGCCTGGAAGTCCAGCATAACAATAAGACTGTACCCCGAGTTACTGTGTAAGTCTGCTGTCCAGATGCCCTGGGGAAGAAGCAGAATGATATTTGAGATTCAGCCCTGTGCCAAGAAAAACACAGAGAGAGTCCTGTAGACAGTGGCAAACTTTAAGAAAAATCATAGGACAGGTGTGCAGCTAGCACGTGAAGGTCAGAAGATGGGGCGCTTGTCTTGGCACTGGGCTGGGTTACTTTGGAACAAACACTTTGGTCCTGTAAGCCTTAATTTCCTCAACAGACCTGGACTGATTCCCACAGCATTGTCCTCAGACCCCCAACCAGCAGGGTCACTGGGGAACCGATTAGGAGTGCAAACTCTGAACCCGTCCCAGACTTCTTTACTCAGAAGTGTGAGGTGGGGTCTTCCATCTCTTTTTTTCCATTATTTATTTACTGGGGTCGGGGAAGGAAAGGAAGCAGGTACGCATGCCACCATGCTGATATGGACATCAGAGGGCAACTTGCAGTACTTGGTTCTCTCCTTCCACCAAGTGGGTTCTGGAGACTAAACTCAGGTGGCCAGGTTTGGCAGCAAGTGCTGGTCAACCTGCCAGCCCCATCTGTGGTTTTTAACACATTTTGCTTTAGTGCCCAGATCCTCATTTACTGGGGACCAGGAAACCCTGGGAACGCTGAGCAAGCCAGTAGGTGGTCTCCAAACAGTTTAATTCTGAGCTAAAGAGGAAAAGGAAGATGATTGGCCCTAGTCTTTGGCACTGAAAAGAAGTCTAGAGAGATACTGAACAGAACAAAACGTCATCCATTTGTTTTGAATGGAGCCAGTGTTTGGTAGCTGCCATTCACTTTCAGGAGCTGTGAGAACCCCGTGAACACATTCAAGGAAGTGGCTTGAGGCAGTTAAAGCCTGAATAGTCTTGGATCTTAAATGGCCGCAAAGGCCCAGAAGCTAAAGGCTTGGTCACCTGCCTGTGGTGCGATTGGGAAGGTGGAGGTGAGGTTAGAAGGTGAGGTTTATAAGGAAGCCAGGTGGGTTCTTGAAGGGAATGGTGGGACTCTGACCCCTGCCTTATGCCCTCTGTTTTTGCTTCTGGACCATGAGAAAGTGAATGATCTCCTTTTCCATGTTTCCCCACCGTGAAGTTCTGCCTCTCCACGGGCAACAGTGCTATGTGCCCATGGACTGAAACCCATTCAGTGTGAGCCAGAATAAATCTCTCCTCCCTATAAATTATTTTTATCAGCTGTTTAATCCCAGTGATAGACAGCTGACTAATACCTCATATGTGATGGTGGTGAACCCCATTAAAGAGTGCATATGCCTTAGGACTGCTTCAAGGTGCAGACACCAATGGAAGGAAAAATACCAAAAGAAGCTGAGGCAGGAGGATTGCCTTGAGTCCAAGGTCAGCCTGGGTTACATAGTGCGTTCCAGGCCAGGTTAGGCAAGGACTAGGAAGGAAGGGAAGAAAGATAGTTCCTTGTCTTTCAGTGTGCCACTTACAGCTTAATTAATGAACCACTTTGTAATTAGCAGTTCATGTTACTATTGTTTATTTTTCTAAAAACTCTTCAAGGCTCATTGCAAATCGCAATGGCATCATAGAGCTCAAAGGATAAGTTTTGATACCACAAAACAAAGAAAACATACAATCCAAGAAACAGTAAATAAAAATGACAACTTGAAAATCAAACTCTCTTTCCCAGGCATAGCTGGTGATAAAGAAGATTGCCAAACAGGAGGTTTCGCTGGCTTTCCAGAGCCTTCCCCCTTGGGCCTTCCCCTTTCACTTTCAGGTACCTGCTCTTGTCTTGTTCATCACCCATGAGTGTTTGCTAATTCATTAACTCTTTGCATATGAGAATGGAAAACACAAAACAAAAGCCCACAGCATACTGTTCTCATAACAAATTGTTGACAAAGGGTTCTGATATCTGTATAAGTATCATCGAATAAGTAGGGACATTTTTGAAAGAGGTAGAAGAGCCTGGGTCAGTACAGAGAACTTTGAATGAAGGTTTGACTTGGTGAGAAAAAAACAGCCCAGGAGCAGCCAGCGAAATGGACGGTGACTACATTGGCCTCTTTGCTAAAGAATGTTCTCCCTCAGAAAGGCAAGGCACCCTGCATCAGTTTTCAAGAACTCTGGACACAAGAAAATTTGGAAATAGGAAGTTCCTCCACGACAACAGGTCAACTCTTGCTTCCTTCCTGCTTCTCAGCTCTGTCTTTCCATGTCTCAATAGAGACAGCTTCCTCTTCCTTCCCTCCAGTGTAATCCATCTCTGTCCAGGGGCCAGAGTTGCCCCTGTGAGTCATGCAAGCTAGCCAGGTGGCAACCTCTCAGAGGAGTGAGTAGAGTCAGAATGCAGCTACCATCTGCCTCTAAGACCCTGCACTGAAGGAATGCCTCGTCCTCACTCAGTGAATCCTTTCGTGGGCTCTGCTGTCATTTGGGAGCACCTCTGATTCTACAGTGGCTCCTTGGAAAGTCCTTCTCACAGGCTCTAGATGGGTGCCTGCCTCTTCCTCCCTCTCTAGATGGGTGCCTGCCTCTTTCTCCCCCTCTTGACTGGTGCATGTTTCTTCTTTCCTTTTGAAATATGCTCACAAGTATAGAGTTGTACAGGGATTTTCCCTGAACCAAACACTCCTCCCAGAGAAATGAGGGGAGTCCATAAGACTCAGGAAAGAAACCAACCCAGAAGGCCCAGAAATCCCCCAAAGTCCCAAGGTTTTACAAGGCCTCTCGCCAAGGTAGTAGAAGCCGAAAAGCCAAGACTCTCTGCTTGGCAGAACTGCCTTCAAGTCCCACAGAGAGCCTTAGGTACACAGCTCTGATGAGCTGTCACCAGTACTGATGTGGGGTTTTGGTGGTGGCCGCTTTCAAGTTGTTCATGTTCCTGTAAGTAATCCAGGTAAACTCGCTGGTTCACCAACCCAGCCTTGGGAGGAATCTCTTTGGACTCTTCAGTACCTTATCTGTCCACATCTCTAGGAAAAGTCACATGACAGGAGCATACTCACAAGCACAGAGGTGTGTCTACAAGTATTGTGGGTGTACACACAGTGTATGGTTCACACCCACTCCTGGAAGCAGCTGGCAGGCAGCTCTCCAGCAAGCAAGACCAAAGCGTCCCCACCCTGTTAGTATGTTCTAGGTCTATGTTGTAGCTTTGTCCATTCTCACATTGGTTTCTACCTGCTGTACTTGTCATTTTAATTATTAAAATTAACTCAGTGTTAATTAAGAGAGAAGGTTGTCGTTTCATAGAAAACTAAGGTTGATACCCTACAAAAGTGATGAGACTGAGGGAGTCTGGAGGGAGTTGCTGATTTAGTTGTTGGAGGTTGACAAACACCTAGCATATGCAAGACCCTGGGTGTGATTTGTCAACACTAAGAAAAAGGGAGGGTGGTGAGGAGCAAAAACATGTATATAAAGTCTAAAATTCTGTACTAAAATTGTGGTTTTCTCTTAAGTCATTGATTTTGTTTAAGGAAACTGAAGTTAGAAATCATAGAGCATAGGAATTAAGGGTCTAGCTTGTAAAAAAGATCTATCAACTATAATCTGTAGACAGATGATGAAAAGTATATATTCATTTATTTATTTATTTCTATTTTGAGACAGGGTCTTATGCAACCCAGACTGGACTCAAGCTCGCTATGTAGCTGAGCGCGAACTGAACTCCTGATCCTCCTGCCTCCACTTCCCAAGTACTGGGTCTACAGATATGCACCACCAGGATAGTTTAAGATACTTATATTTAAAAGCTTTTACCCTACATAAAAATTTTATGTAGATGTTTTAACAAAAATATATTTAAGATACATGTATACTATTTTGATTTTTTGTTTGTTTGAGGCGGGACCTCACTACACAGCATTGGATGGTCTCAAACTCACAGCAATCTGCCAGTCTTACCTTCTGACTGCTGAGGTTACAAACAGCACCACCATGCCTGGCTCCTACTAATTTTTTTCTACTTAACTGTCAGCCAATAGCCACTCCAAATCATACCCTGGGAGAGACTGTCCACAGGACGTTAGTTCTTGATGGGATGTAGGGGGCAGGTTCTTCCTCTCTGTGATGCTTTCCCAGCACTTCACAAGCCTGTGTTTGGCTTTGGTGACAGTATTTCTGCTCCCAAACAATGCAATGATGTATTACTCAAAAAGAGTTTTTTCCAATAATGGCCATATGATCAGATCTAAGCCAATTCAAAATATTTTGGATAACTCTTTTAAATCCAATTTGACTTTATGAAATGCACTCAGTGAAGATTAGCACAATGCACACATTCTGTCTGGCAGCCACCAAATCAATATTTGGCACTCCTGCTTGGAATTTTGAAAAAATTGATTTTTAAGCCCAAACTGAACGTCTTAGTGACTTTGTTGTTATTGTTGCTTTGATAAAATACCTACTCCAATAAGAGCAACTTAGGGGAGAAAAGACGTCTTTTGGCTTACAGTTTCAGCCTACCAGGGCAGAGAAGACACAGCAGCTGAAGCAGGAAGCTAGCTGGTCACATTGCATCCACACCCGGGAAGCAGAGAGTGAATAGGCAGTGAGGCTAGGCTATAAGGGGTCAAGACCCGCCCCCAGTGACCCACTTCCTTCAAAAGTTCCACCTTCCCAAACAGCTTAGAGATGGAGTATTCCTAAAAGTTCCTAAAAGTTCCACCTTCCCAAACAGCTTAGAGATGGAGTATTCAATGGTCTCTAGCAGAGAGAGGCAATGGAGAACAGTTCACACACGAACCACAACACTGAGGAAGAAACATGTGTTCACTTCTTTATTGATGTCTCTTCTGGAGGACCCGAGTTCAAAGCCTAGTGTAACTACAGCTTCAGAGGATCCAACATCACCTCCTGTTCTCCATAGGTATTTGCACAAATGTGGCATATACTCATGCAGACACACATAAATAAATATTTTTAAATTAAATTTTTAAATTAAGAATATTTAAAGAATAACTGTAGGGGAAATAGCTCAGTGGAGAAAGTGCTTTCTGTACAAGTAGGAGTTTGTATCCCCAACACCCACACCAAAGTGAAGTGTGGGAGCATACACCTGTATCCCCACCATTGAGGGGCAGAGACAGGTTCATCACAGAAGTTCACTGGACAGCCAGTGTAGTCAAAACAGTGAGCTCCAGATTCAGTAAGGAAGTCTGTCTTTAAAAACCCTTTTAAAATAAAATCTAAAATGAAGTATGATAGAAGGAGAAAACCAAGATCAATTCCTGGCCTCTATGAATCCATGAATGGGCACACACATACGCACCACCCTCAACACACATACACGAAGCAACTGTGGATAAGAAACTGCAATATTAGGAAGAATTATTTGGTGTCAGATTATTTGCTAAAGGGAGAAGAAGGAATTTTGTAAAATCATTGCTCAACTATTTGAAATACAAGAATCACATAATTTGGAAACTAAGGAAAAACTTACAAGTCAGCATCCTGTACTTTTATCCCCAAAGCAGAAATTCATACTAAATGTTCCCACTCTGCATATTACCACCCAAAATGAAAAGCTTCCCACCATAAGAAGGCAAGAGCATTTGTTTTTTAAGGCCTTCTACCTGCTAAGTAAGCACTCTGCCAGCCACTGAGCTATAGCCTTAACCCTTGATTTGTTAAAACAAGTCTTGATATGTAGCCCAAATTCACTTAAAAAGTGCAATCCGGCCGGGCGGTGGTGGCGCACGCCTTTAATCCCAGCACTCGGGAGACAGAGCCAGGTGGATCTCTGTGAGTTCGAGGCCAGCCTGGCTACCAAGTGAGTTCCAGGAAAGGCGCAAAGCTACACAGAGAAACCCTGTCTCGATAAACCAAAAAAAAAAAAAAAAATGCAATCCTCCTGTCTCTGACTCTTCAATGCTGAGATTATAGGAATAAGCTACTACACCCATTCTAACTACACACCCAGTTCATTAACTTTTTATTTCCAAGTCATTTGACTTTTAAAAGATTACAAAACTAAGACAGAGTTACAATCCCACTTCCCCAAACAGTATCTTACTTGGTAGTAGCATAGAGTCAAACCAGAAAACCATCTCCGAAGCCCTATTGGTAACTAACCTGCAGATCCTCACTAACTGGTAACGTCACAACGGCCCTCCTTGGTCCAGGCCCCCAAGGGGATGGCGTCCTCTCAGGCATGTGATAGGTGCTGTGTTTAGCTCTCATGATCTTGGTGTTTTTAATGAATACTGGCAAGTACTTTTAGAGTGTCCCTTGGGTTGGTAGGTCTGATGTTCCTCATAATTAGTTTCAGGTTACATTTTGGACAAGAAAATCCAAGAAGTGAAGCTGGGGAGCCAGCGCAGTGGATAATGCACTTGCTGCACAGGCATGAGGAACTGAACTCAAACTCCAGCTTCCGTATAAAAAGCTGAGCATGTGCAGGCCAGGCTAGGTAGACTGGTGCACTTCAGTTTAAGCACGAGATTCTGTTTGGAAGATGTATGGTAGAGAGTAATAGAGGAAGACACTGCCATCTCCTTCCATCCTCTGCATACACCCGTATACACGAGCACAACATACACATACACACACACACACACACACACACACACACACACACACCAAGAAAACTCCAGAATGAGGGGGAGTCCTTAGCATATGCCGAGGGCACTGGGCACTGTTGCTCCTGGCAATGATCTGATGCTGTGTCACCGTGACCCCATTGTAATCACCGAGCATCCTGAGATCCCGAGGAGAGGTTTCTTAACCAGTAAGTATCCCCTTTCGCATCACATTTTACCCACTAATTTTTGTGTTCCCTGATGGTTTTTGTCTGCAACCATCACCACTGGGGCGTTTGTCAAACAGCCATGCTCTGTTCTCGTCTTTTCTTCTACATTGACCACAATTAATAACAAAGAACTGTCCTCTCCCTTGCTGCCGTATTTATTCAACTATTTTTCTCAACATGGACTTGTGGATCTTAATTGATGCTAAGAGCCATTTCCTGTCAAAATCATTATGTATTTTCATACTCAAATTGGCCTAGTGCTTCATGATTGAAAAATTCTTTTTTAACAGTGTAGCAAAACTGTTCATTTAATTAAGTATACGGCAATAATTATGAAATGGAAGGCAGAGATTTTAATTTAAATGCAGTTTGGGAGAACAAAAACAGTATGTTTATTTTGGTAACAAAAGTTCCTCTGCCTACAAGCCCTCTTGCCACCACACAGCACACTGTCCTCAACGTGGTCGGCATCACCTCACCACACTCTCTAATTGTCTTGGTCTGACTGTTTAGTGATCTTAAACATTGCCCAGCTATGTCACCTTCAACAGTAAACTGAGACATCACTTCTTTTAGAAGCTCCCCCAGCCTTCCCCACCAGGCTCCCTAGCTTATCATCCCAAGCTGCCGCGCAAGAGCCTGTGTGCTTTCCAGTTGTCCCAAGGAGACTGTGCGGGTCTTCTCAACAGCGATCTTACCCACTTTTCAAACTGCTTTGTCCCAGAGCCTCGTGTACCGACAGGCACGTGGAGAGACTGGGGATATGCATTGGATGGGTAAATACATGAAAGCGTGCTTGATGGGTGACTGGATGAAACCCTCTGAGTACATGTCCTTGCGACTGCCCTTCCTCTCCACTGTCAGTGAGTGACAGTGCCTCTGTACGTCCCCACAATGCAAGTGACCAGAGACTACGAGAGAAGAGAAGCAGGAGAGCCCGCGTCATGAAGGTTGTTCATATGTGTTCTGAACACTGTGGGGAGTTTGAAGCATAAAGAAGGGGTGTGACAGCTTTATGCAGAGAATTTACCTACCCCAAAGTTCACCCATTTGAAGTGTAAAGAACAATGACCTTCCTTTTATTCAGAGTTGAGAAATGGTCACCTTGATCAATTCCTGAATGTTTTAATTGCCACAAAAAGACACTCGACATTCTTTTGTTATTGTCCCCAGAAATCTCCCTAAATCTGTCCCCACGAAGCAACAGCTGATTTGTTTTATGACTCTATATGATTATTCTGGACCTTTTTTATACAGGAATTCATCTAACATGATCATTTGTGTCTCAGGTTTACTCAGCATGATCTCAAGATTCACCCATATTGTAACCTGCACCAATACTTCATTCTTATTTATGTCTAAATAATATTCTAGTGAGCAGATGTATCATATTTTGCTTACCCATGTGTGGTAGTTTGAATGTAATTGACCCCAAAAAGCTCATAGGGAGTGGCACTATTAGGAGGTGTGGCTTTGTTGGAGTAGGTATGGCCTTGTTGGAGGAAGTGAGTCACTGTGGGGGGAGGGCTTTGAGGTTTCCTATGCTCAAGATACCACCCAATGTCACATTCAATTTACTGTTACCTTCTGATGGAGCCAGCACCATGACTGCCTGCATGCGGCCATGATCCCCACTATGATGATAATGGACTGAATCTCCAAAACTGTAAAGGAGACACCCCACTTAAATGTTTTCATTTGTAAGAGTTGCTGTGATTACCGTGTCTCTTCACAGCAATAGAAACTCTAACTACGACACCATGTATCACAAACAATAATGTTTTAAATATTCACATATGAAGCTTTGTGTAGCCATATGTGTTCACTTCTCCTGTATAAGCCCAGGAGTGGAACGGCTGGGATATACAGTAACTCTGTTTAACTCTCTGAAGAACTATAAATCTGTGTGTTTCCTCCGACACCGTGTAAGCACGTAATATTTCCGCATACTTGCTAGCACCATTGTCCTGGACCTTTAATTATTACAGTATACAGTGGTAGTATGGTTTCAGTTTGCACTTCCTGGTGACTAATGGCATTGAACATCCTCTAATAAAGTGAATGTATGTGCTGGCAATGTATATTTGACATTGGTGGGTTTTTTGGGGGGAGGGGGATTTCCCCTCTTTTGTTGAAAATAGATGATTTTCTCTCATAATATATCCTGACTATAGTTTCCCTTCCTTCTACTCCTCCCAGTTCTTCTCCACCTCACCTCTCATTCATATCCACTCCTTTTCTGTCTCTCATTAGAAAACAAGCAGGCTTCTAAGGAATAATAATAAAATATAATATGATAAAACAAAAATCATCACATTGAAGTTGGACAGCACAAACAAACAGAAGGAAAAGAGCCCAAGAAGAGGCATAAGAATCAGAGACCCTCTCATTCACACACTTGGGAATCCCATAAAAACACTAAACTGAAGGCCATAATACATATGCAGAGGACCTGGTATAGATGCATGCGTGCTGGGTCAGGCTTTGTGAATTCATACGAGCTTTGATCCTGTTGATTTAGAGGGATTTGTTTTCATTGTGTCCTCTATTCCACCTGGCTCTTGCACTCTTTCTGTTTCCTCTTCTGTGCAGGTACCGGATCCCTGAGGGGAGGGATTTGGTAGAGACATCACATTTAGTGCTGAGTGTCCCAAGGTCTCTCATTCTCTGCATAATGTCTGGCTGTATGTCTCTGTATTTGTTCCCATCTGCTGTGGTAGGAAGCTTCTTTGATGATGGATAAGCAAGGCATTGATCTACGAGATCATTGATGTTGATCTAGCAGAATGTCATTAGAAGTCATATTATTGTTACTTTTTTTTAGAACAGTGGTATGTTGCGTGATATTTTGTTTGT
Source organism: Peromyscus nudipes (assembly GCA_902168325.1). NCBI lineage: Eukaryota > Metazoa > Chordata > Mammalia > Rodentia > Cricetidae > Peromyscus > Peromyscus nudipes. The sequence continues at coordinate 28,973 of CABHPH010131321.1, forward strand.
GTTCTGACAAATAAAACTTGCCTGGAGGTCAGAGGGCAGAGTTAGCCACTTGTTAACCATAGAAGCCGTGCAGTGGTGGCACACATCTTTAATCCCAGCACTTGGGAAGAGGAAGCAGGAAGATCAGGAGTTCAAGGCCACCCTGGGCTATATGAGATTAAACCAGTCTAAAAGAGAAACAGAGTCAGGGGTGATGGTTCACACCTTTAATCCCAGCACTTGGGAGGTCGAGACAGGAATATAAGACTGTTGGAGACAGCTCCTCCATTTGGTCTGAGGATTCATAGAGTTAAGAAATCTCTGGTGGCTAGCTGCTCTACTTCTCTGATCTTTCAGCTTTCACTCTGATGTCTGACTCCAGGTTTTTAATGTTAGGACTAATTGGGATTGTGCTTCAGTTGTATTGTTATGCCCATGTCATGAGCGCCCCAGAGATCACCAGGAGTCTAAATTTGTATGCAAAAGCAAAGAATCTTTATTGCAAGTTCGAGCTTGGGCTTCCCATCTGTTGCAACACAGCAGTTGGACCAGGGAGAACATTAAGCTCAGTTATGGCAAGGTTTTTAAGGAGTAAAGGATGTTTATATGGTTGATAAACCATCCCTGCATCTCTAAGATGAAGCCTACTTGATCATAGTTGATGATCTTGTTGATGTGTTCTTGGATTCAGTTTGCAAGTATTTTATCAGGATTTTTGCATCTATATTCATATAGGAAATTGGTTTGTAATTTTCTTTCTTTGTTGGCTCTTTATGTGGTTTGAGTATCAGGATAATGAATGAATTAGGCAGTGTTTCTTCTGTTTCTGTTTTGTGGAATAATTTGAGAAGTGTTGGTAATAACTCTTCTTTGAAAGTCTCGTAGAATTCTGCACTAAAACCATCTGGGCCTGGGCTTTGACTGGTTGGACGACTTAATAACTGCTTCTATTTCACTTTTCTGAATGTGTTTATCAGCTGTAGGAGATTTCCCTGTGGAATTTTTAGGGTCACTTATGAATTTTATCATATCATCTGCAAGCAAAGATACTTTGACTTCTTCCTTTTCAATTTGTGTCCTTTTGATCTCTATGGGTCTGTTTAAATTGCTTATCTGAATTTGATTTAACTTTAGTAATTGGTATGTGTATGCATATATTGAGAAAATTGTCCATTTCCTTAAGATTTTTCAATTTGATGAAGTATAAGTTTTTATAATATGTCCTTATGATTTTCTGGGTTTCCTCCATGTCTGTTGTTATGTCTCCCTATTCATTTCTAATTTTGTTAATTTGGACATTCCATGTCCACCTTTTAGTTAACATGGTAAGGGTTATCAATCTTACTGATTTTCTCAAGGAACAAATTCTGTGTGTCATTGATTTTGTTTGTTGGTTGGTTGGTTGGTTGGTTGGTTGGTTGGTTGGTTGGTTGGTTTTTAATGATTTCAGCTCTGAGTTTGATTATTTCTTACTCTCTACTCCTTTTGGGTGTAATTTCTTCTTTTTGTTCTAGAGCAGATCTGCTGTAGACTGTGATGTTGTAGAATAATCCTTTTGTACACTGTGAATATGCTTCTGGTAGCACCAATCTATTTCAGATGAAAAATGTGCATTGAAGAACCTCCATATGGAGTTTGCTTTCTTTGTGGCAAAAGTTAGCCACTGGGCAAGAAACTGCCCTTGCCTCAACTGCTGACAGTATGCTGTCCAAATTGGACAAGCAGGACACAAAGGAAAGTATCTGTTGAACTTTGCCAAGATGAGGTAGTACAGTCCTTCAAATTTTCTGCTTCACAGATAAGTCTTATTCTAGGCCTGTAGTATGAATGCCCCAACATTGCAGAGGAACCTTGGGTGACTGTCCAGGCAGCCAGATGTCTCTGGTGCTAGGCAATATTATATCCTGCTAGGGTCTTTGATGAAGTTGAAGACTAGATAATCATAGTTATAGTTTTACTTAGTTATGATACAAAATGGTTTAGGTACTCACTAAGATAGGATAGGTAACAGAGTATTTTCTCCAAAATTGCCAAATACAAATGGACTGAACATTGTAAGTGTAATTCTTACCTGATAACTGTTCTTATTATATGTAGTTTTACTGGGTTAGAGTTAAACCTTTTCCTTTTTATTTAGACAAAAAGAGGGAAATGTTGTGGAATAATCTTTTTGTACACTGTGATTACGTGTCACTCAGATTGGTCTCCATTGAGAAGTCAGATGTAACTCTAAGAGGTCTGCCTTTATGTATTAAATGTTTCTTGACCTTTTTACCTTGCAGCTTTTAATATTCTTTCTTTTTTCTAGACATTTAGTATTTAGGGTTTTATGTGCCAAGGGGACATTCTTTTCTGGTGTTCTTGCATAATTTTTGTATTTTGATAGGTTAGGGAAATTTTCTTCTTTGATTTTGTAAAAATATTTTCTATGCCTTTGACCTGAGTTTCTTCTTCCTTTATTCCTATTATTCTTAGATTTGGTCTTTTCATAGTGTCCCAGATTTCCTGGATATTTTGTGCCAGAAGTTTTCTATAATTAACATCTTCTTTGCCCTGAGGTATCTATTTCTTCTATTGTGTCTTCAATGCCTGAGATTGTCTTTTCTATCTCTTGTATTTTGTTGATGTGACTTGCCTCTTGTTTGAGTTCCTAAATTTTTCATTTCCAGATTTTTTTCAGTTTGGGCTTTCCTCATTGATTCTATTTCCACTTTTAGGTCTTGAACAGTTTTATTAATTTCCTTCCATTGTTTGTTTATGTTTTCATAGTTTTTTAAGGGATTTATTCATTTCCTCATTTATGTATTTCCTCTTTAAGGACCTCTATCATATTCCTAAAGTCTATTTTAAGGTCTTTTTCTTGAACTTCAACTATGTTGGAATACACAGGGCTTGTTGTGGTAGGGTTGCTGGCCTTTAGTGTAGACATATTGTCCCATCTGTTATTGAATGTGTTATTGCACTAGCATCTAGGCATCTGGGATTATGAAAATTGTAAATATAGGTGCTGATAGCTGGTCTTGTCCTTGTTTGATGGGTGTTTTGATCTTTCATTTCTGTTGTCCTCTCTGGTTCTTATGAGAGTATGGTGAGTTTGTATTGCCCGGTAGGAAATTCTTCTGGGACCCTGATATGTGTGACCACTGGAAGTTCTGGGTAAAATGTGTTTCTAGGGAACTGAGACTTAGGAATGAGGATGGGTTCCTGGAATACTGTAATCTGGGCCTAGGATAAAGCAATGAGTTGGGAAGAATATTAGGAGGGGAAGATCTATGTAATCAACTGGAGACGGAGCAGGGATTGGGGAAGAATGCAGCAGGTGTCCTGCTGCAGAGCTGGTAATAAGATTGAGGACCTGGATTTGGAGGAGCAGAGGGAGAGGTGAAGATCTGCAGTTAGCCTATTGCTTCCCTGGCTGGAGTGGCCTGTGGGTTCCCAGGGAATCATGATAGAAAATTTCAATTTAGTGAATTCTAGTCCATTACTTTATTATCTCCACTTTTTGATTATGGCATTTGTATATCTAGAATTCTCTGTGTGTACATGTATATGCTTTTTTTTCAAACTTGCTATACAGCCAAAAATGGCCTTAAACTTCTGATCCTCTTGCTTGTACTTCTAAAATACCAGGGTTACAGGCATGTGGCACCATACCAGGTGGTTTATGTACTTCTGTGGTTCAAACCCAAGGACTCAGGGGTGCCAGCTAATTGAGCTATAGCCCCAGCCCCCATCCTTATATATTTGGAAGGCATTGAGTATATTTAACCTGGAGGGAAAAGATGTGTATGTGTGTGTGTGTGTGTGTGTGTGTGTGTGTGTGTGTTTGTGTGTCCCATCTAATGGATTGATAGTTGAATCAATAAGCCACCCAGTATCATAGAAAATTACTTTAACTATTAGTTCATCATGTAAAAATTATAGAAGCTTGTCCTAAATAGTAGTGAGATCAAGTGTTCCAGAAGACAGGTGATAATCATACACAGGGAGGTCTTAACATGGTGTTCTTACAAGGATGTAGACTATGAGACCTCTGAAGTTCCTTCTAGAATCCTGAGAGTTGATAATGTGCTTGGCATTTCTCATGATTATCTATTCTTTTACTCATTCTCTTCAAATACTCTTCATACACTGTACCTTTCAGATCCTTAAATTACCTAATTTAATTTGAAATCAAGTTTTAGAATCAGTAAATGGAACACTGAAATGGAGTCCATTGGTGTTCTCCATCGGGGACTTTGACATTGCCAACAAAAACTGATACGAAATGGATTGCTATTGAAGAGCTTGAAAAACATGTATTTCCACTAAGTGACCAGAATTTATACATAGAACTAGAATGGAATTTATGAATCGATACTCAGATCAATAAAATTTATTTAAAGAAATGCAGTCAGTTGTGTTTGCACCTTTAATTTTGTCATGATTAATTTGGCAACAGGATCTACTATGATGCTAGAGGATACTTAATCATCAGTATGCATCCTCCTTTAGGATACCCACATTCTTAGCTGCTGGATTCTTTCAATATCATACTCCCTGTCTAAATCTGAAATAAGAAGGAAGAAATGTATTTGCCTGTTATAAATGACAAGAAAGAAGTGGGGATATCTGCATAAGAGCAAGGGATTCTGTGTCCAGCCAGTGATGTAGGAACTCGTAAGGACCTGGTCATACAAATAAAAACAATCAAACCTAGAAAAAGACACATTTTATGCCATATTGTGCTTACAAGAAGCCATGGAAATCTCTAGGCTACCTCCTCCCAACTCCATCCTTGCTCCAGTAACAGAGTAAATAGAAATAAAAACAAACACACACCATACTAAGGGGAAAACAAGGGTGATTTTAGAAATGCAATCCTATTAAAAAAATTTAGACCAAGGTGTTCCTTAGAATAGTCTACTGTATGCTGTAAAGATAAAATAGCACAAAAACATTTATCCCTCACTCTTGCTGTACTGTGAAGCAGGGTCGATGGGAGACTGTTCCTCATCATCCATAGGACTTGACAGATGGGGCCAAAGAGATGGCTCATAGGGTGAAGGCATCTGCTGCCAAGCCTGAGGACCTACCTGAGTGTGATCGTCCATGTGGTACAGGGAGAGAACCTACTCCTGAAAGTTGTTCTCTGGCCTCCACATGTGATGTACCCATACGTATCATACACAAATGCAGAAATATAATGAAATTTAAAACCAAAACAATGACAATAACAAAAAAGACTCAAAGGATGTAGATGTAACCAACCGTCTTATTAAATAAGAAACACAGAGCCAATGTAAAGATAAAAGCCCAAGAGGTCAGAGCTAAGAGCCTTACCTGCCTGCTTCAGCTAGCCTCTTCAGCCAGGAGACCTCTCCGAAAAGGGGCTACTTCCTGTCTGTTTGTCTACCAAATGCTAGGATTAAAGGCGTGCGCCTCCTTAAGCAAATCCTACCGGCATGCACCACCACAACCGGCTTTCGCTGTGGCTTGCTAATAGCTCTGACCCCTAGGCAACTTTATTTATTAACATACAAATAAAATCACATTTCAGTACAAATAAAATACCACTATAAAAGGAGGTAAATTTTCCCATCTGACATGTTGTAAGCTGTTGCATAAGGACTCCACCCCACCCTTCTCAGCTTTGAACCAGTGGTGACATATGCCACTCTCCTATCTATTGCTCAAGATTACCCACATTGATTCACCGAAATGTAAGTGTTCTTGAAAGGCAGGGTGAAGAATATTTGTTGATCATTACCATCTGTCATAAAAACAAAAAAAAAAAAAAAAAAAACGAAAACCAGGAAAACGTAGGACAAACAGAAACTCAAAAGTGACTTGGTAAATAAGTGCAGATAAGTGTACAGTTACATACACAAGTTATGACACTCATAAATCAAAACATAAGCCATGTCAAGATAAAGTTTTAAAAACCGGGTTATAGCATGTTCAGAAGAGACTCACCTGAAATGTTTGAACAAACAAAATTTGAAAATTAAGAGACAAAAAGGGGGCTGCAACAGGCAAATAAACCCAGAAGAAAGTTGATTTGTGTCTATATTTTAACAAAAATTATTGACGTTAAAATTAAAACATTAGCCGGGCAATGGTGGCGCACGCCTTTAATCCCAGCACTCGGGAGGCAGAGGCAGGCGGATCTCTGTGAGTTCGAGGCCTGCCTGGGCTACAGAGTGAGTTCCAGGAAAGGCGCAAAGCTACACAGCGAAAGCCTGTTTTGAAAAAAAAAACCTATAAAAATTAAAACATTAGTAGGCATAAACATGGACTGTGCTATTCAGTACTTCATTGCTGTGACCAAATACCTGAGATATGAAACTTAAGGAGGAAACATTTGTCTTGCTTCTAGTTTGAAAGACTTCAGTCTAGGCTCAGCTGTCTCCATTGCTGTGGCACAGTAGAGAACAGAACATCTAAGACACATGACAGGGTGGCAGAGGGGGTGGCAGGCAGCAGAGAAAGACAGAAGACATAAAGGTCCCCAAATGCTCTTCAAGGACATTGCTCCTCCACCAAGTGACTACTTCCCCCAGCACTGCCCCACCTCTTAACAGCCCACTCAGGAATGAACTCACAGGATCCATCCTAAATGGAATTGATGGAGTCAGCCCTCAATGGTCCAATCACCTCTCAGGAGCCCCACAAGAGACCACACAACAACAGTGACATTTGTAATACTTTTAAAAAATAGCTTAAATCACTGTAGCACGAATCTTAACAGGTTTTATTAATAAAAACAAACCTGGAGCCAGGTATTGGGGTGAATGCTGAAAGATCAGAGAAATAGAACCTCACAGCTAACCTTACCTCGCCAACTTCTCAGCCAATCCTGTTTCCATAGACTAGAAGCCTCTGAGTCCTCATCCAAATGGATCTCAGCTGAACTGCTTCTCAAAAGCCTAAAAGCTTAACCAGGCAAAGGCTTCCAGTTTCTGGTCTTCATGCCTTATATACCTTTCTGCTTCCTGCCATCACTTCCTGGGATTAAAGGTGTGAGTTACCATGCCTGGCTGTTTCCAGTGTGGCTTTGAACTCACAGAGATCCAGACAGATCTCTGCCTTCAGAATGCTAGGATTAAAGGTGTGTGTGCCACCATTTCTGGCCTCTATATCTAGTGGCTGTTCTGTTCTCTGACCCCAGATAAGTTTATTAGGGTGCACAATATTTTGGGGAACACAATATCACCACAAATTACCATGAAGATAGAAAAGTTTTAAGCATATATAAATAATGTGTAGGACCAAGTTATACAAAGTAAAAATTAATACAGTGTAAAGAAGATGTAGGTCGCAAAGGTTATCACATTTACTTATTGGTAGAATTATTAAGGCAACTCCGAGTGGTTAAAAGGGATGTTTATTTTGTGGGGTAACTTACAAGTGAAGGGATAGGTAACAGGGTCTGGGAAAGGTGAAATGCAGTCCAGCGGTGTTCTCTGGAGAACTCTGCTCAGTCTACCTCCAGTGTCTAGGACCCAGGAACCAAGAGAGCCAGCCCACCTGGATCTCGGATCTTCAGGGGTCCTGTCTCGGCTCCACCTTGTAGGTGTGACAGTTACCTAAGCCTCAATTGGGGTGGTACTTCCAGGTCAAAACTGGAACGGCTACACTTACCTCCTGGCTATTTACAAAAAGGTTGTTGATATCTGCACATAAAGATAAAATATTCTAGAAAATTTCAAAATATAGATACCAAACAACAGTTTCAGAAGCATAATGCAATTAAATAAGAGGCTGTCAAAATATAAATAATCCCATATTCTTGGAAATTCAAAAGAAAACTATGCTTTAAATAATTAAGAAACATCGGGAGGCAGAGCCAGGCGGATCTCTGTGAGTTCGAGGCCAGCCTGGGCTACCAAGTGAGTTCCAGGAAAGGCGCAAAGCTACAGAGAAACCCTGTCTCGAAAAATCAAAAAAAAAAATAATAATAATTAAGGAACAAAAGAATATATAATAATGGACATTTAAAATATTGCATCATAAATGAAAGCAAAGCTATTGTATATTAGGATTTGAGAGACTGTCAAAGATGGCAACAAAGGAAATATATTGAGTTTAGACATTTGGTGGGGAAAGACAGTTCGTCACCATGGAAAAATGATACATCCCTGTCTCAGACAACGTTCTATTGCTGTGAAGAGGTACCATGACCATGGCCACTCTTATAAAGGAAAACATTTAATTGGGGCTGGCTTACAGGTTTGGAGGTTTAGCCCATTATCATCATGTCAGGAAGCATAGTGGCATGCAGGCAGACAGGTTCTGGAGAGGCTGAGTTCTACATCTGGATCTGCAGGCAGCAGGAAGAGGAAGACACAATGGTCCTGGCTGAAGCTCCAAAGCCCACCACCAGTGACACACTTAATCCAACAAGGCCACACCTCCTAATAGTGCCACTCCCTGGTGACCGAGCATTCAGATCTAGGAACCTATGGAGGCCATTCCTATTCAAACCACCACAATCCCTATCAAAAGAATAGAACTCCATTAAGTGTCACCAAGTAGTCAACAGAAATCCAATAGAAATACTGTCAATAGAAATACTGGACAAGTTGAAAACTGTGAGGAAATTAAACTGTCCACTCATATCCAGTTGCCCAGGTGAGACCCCCAAAGAGGGAGTCTTGGGAAAGGTTTATGGGAGGTTGCCTCTGTGGGCCGAGTGAGGATGTGAAAGTGAGAACATCACAGATTGAACAGGGGCTTCTATGTTTATCCATCACAGTAACTGACATGACAGACATCTGTAACCCAGTGCTTCACTGCTGCCTTGGAAATTCCACATGTGCTCTTCCTCCAGACATCTGAAACTCAGAACCATGAGGGAAAGAACATTCTTCATGGTAGCAGAACATTGGCATAGACTTCTTCCTTAATAAGCCAACAATCCACATGCTCTTTCAACCACTTTCAAACAATGATAGCAGCAATAACAACCATGCTTCAAACTGCAACTCAAGCTCATAGAACTGAAAAGACAATGTGCGTATCTTCCCTCCCCAAAGGATGAACAAGTGAGATCTACATTTGGATGAGATCCTTTTGACTTCTGCCTGACTCTCACTTCCCCTTTGATAATCTGTGACGTAAACACTAATGTACAAAGTTAACACCTGAAAGCAAATGATTGAGATGGAAAAATCGATGCCTATATATTTATCCGTACTTGAACATGGTCCTAACAAATAAAACAATGTACTCATAACCTCTACCATCCTTGTGTCTGCACAGGGTCACATGAGCATAGTTGATGACTCTGATTCCCTTTCCCACCATTTACCCAGTGTCCTCTGCTGTCAGGCAACAAACACCTCAGCTTTCCTGAAGGTTAATCCAAACCTGTGTACTTGCAGGACCTCCAGCTCTTGGAATCATGCTACATTGGTGTGGTAGTTTGAAAGAAAATGGCCCCCCAAAAGGAGTGGGACTATTAGGAGGTGTAGCCTTGTTGGAGTAGGTATAGTCTTGTTGGAGGAAATGTGTCACTGTGGAGGCAGGCTTTGAGGTCCTATATATGCTCAAGCCACACTCAGTGAGACAGACCACTTCCTGTTGCCTGTAAGTCAAGATGTATTAACTCTCAGCTCCTGCTCCAGCAACATGTCTGCCTACAGGTTGCCATGTCCCACCATGATGATAATGGACTGGACCTCTGAACTGTAAGCAAGCTACCCCAATTAAATGTTTTCCTTTATAAGAATTTCTGTGGTTATGGTGTCTCTTCACAGCAGTAGAAACCCCAAGATAATTGGGTTATTCTAGCTTTCTGGTGTGTGTGTGTGTGTGTGTGTGTGTGTGTGTGTGTGTGTGTGTATGTGTGTGTATGTGTTGCTAAGCAAGCTCTCACTGAAATACATCCTCACTCCTTGTTTTTTTGAGACAGGCCCAAATATTGAACATTTAGCTTAGGCTGATTTGAACTTGCTATGGAACCCAGACTAGCCTCAAATTCATAATCCTCCTGTTTCCTATTAACTAAGGAGGTGTATTTTTCCCTTCCAATATTAGGGATTGAACCCAGAACCTCATGTTTACCCTGTAAGCCATAGTCGTGAAGCCTCCGACTTGCCTTTTTCTTCTTCTTTTTCATAGATGTATGACTTCTCTTTTTTCTTTTTCTTCTCATGGGCACATGAAGAGGTGTCTCCAGAGGCTCTGCTCAGGTCCAGAAATGCCACCTCCTACTCTCACAGTGCAGTAGGAAACTAATTCCACTCCAAGGATTAAAATCGGCAATACTAGCTAGTGTTGTAAGCCACCTGTTTGCTTTGCTTTGTTCCCCCTCCCGCAACCCCAGAGGTTCAGGGACATGAGAAAGTCAAAGTGGTCAGGCTGTAGTCTCAGTTGGATGGCACTGTGGTTGTCTTGTCACTAGAGATGTCACCTGTTCTGTGAGAAGTGAGACCTCCAAATCAGCAAAGCACGAGTTGAGGGGACCGGAAGCCTAGGCTTTGCTAAGAGACTCTTAGTAATGAGAAGAAACAACCCCATTTCCTTCTTGTTCTTCAACCCAAGGTGGAAAACCATCACAGGTAGCTGCTTGGTCATAGCACAGTTCATATCCTGGAAGACGTTCTCTGTCCCTGAAAGTCACCATCCTGTTGACCACACAACTCCCCAAACTGCTGGTCCTTCAGGACAACCTCAAAGGAATGGAACATTACAACTGCAGTTAACTCCTAGCTTATGAGCTCATTCCTACTCTTTACTTAGTGTGAATTTAGTGTCTGGCCAGAGGCAACACATTCAGGAATATTAAAAAGTGCATAAGGTACTCTCTGTATAGAAAGGTTTTTGTGTGTTTGTTCATTTTTTTGTTTGTTTGTTTGTTTCCCCATGTCATTACAGGCAGTAAGAGCAAATCTATATCCAGGTCAGCTCATTGGCAGAATTTCCCATAAACACTGCCACTGACACCACTCCTGGGTGTGCTTTTAGATGGTGCTGGCATGTACTGAAAACCAACTGTAACCAGCCTTCAACTCTTCCTTCCTTAGTGAAGTACGCATAAAGAACTTCTCGTGAAGACGAAGATATAGACAGAGAACAGGGAGTAGCTTCTTAGGAATAAGATCCACAGCAGCTGAGTGTAGCAAATACCTGTCACGTTAGCACTTGGATAGTGGAGGCAACAGGAGTTCAAGGTCAGCCTTGGCTGCAAGGGTCTAGCCCAGAGCACATGAGACTTTAAAAAATGAAAATCGTAGGAATCGGAGTCAATTGCTGTAAACAGAGACTTTTCTATGTCCTGCCCTGTCCCACAGCCGCTTCCATACAACCACTGAGAGGCTTGTATTAATTATAAATGTGCGGCAGTAACCCAAGCTTATTACTAACTAGCTCTTACTTTTAAATTAACCCATTCCTGTTAATCTGTTTATTGCCATGTGGTCCATGGCTTACCGGTCCTCCAGCATCCTGCTTCTTGGGCAGCTCGAGGCATCTCTCTAGACCCCACCCCTCTTCCTCTGAGTCCTAGTTTGATTCTTCTGTCTAACCTCATCCTGTCTTTCCATAGGCCAAAACAACTTTATTATCAACCAATAGAAAATGCATATTCACAGCATACAGAGGGACCATCCCATAGCAAGTTGCTCATATTTGTACCTTTGGGGCCTGCTTAAATCCAATCTGGCATCCACAACTTCAACTCATGATGGAATACAACCATGCATGCCTACTATATGGCTTTGTGGGTCAAACATCATATTTACAGTGGGCAGCTTGCATAGTAACTTGGTGGTTTAAGCCAAACGTTCAGTCTTTCTTTGTTGTTTGGTTTGGTTTCATTTTTTTTGAGACAAGGTTTCCTGTATAGCCCTGGCTATTCAGAAACTCACTCTGTAGACTAGGCTGGCCTCAACTGCAAAGATTTGCCTGCTTCTGCCTCTTAAGTGCAGGGGTTAAAGGCGTGTACCATCTCACCTGGTTTTCAGTCTTTCCTGAATCTAACCAACTAGGAACTATTTCTAAACAAGAGAATAGTTATCTTCAAAAGACATCATAGCTTTGCTCTAAAATCCTACAGGTCAAACTTATGACTCAGCTCCAAATCCCTTGAAAAGGCTCTAGACAGCAACCCTGTCATACAAACTTAGAACGTCCCCTTGAAGCCAGATGTGGTGGTGCACACCTTTATTCACTTGGGAGGAAGAAGCAGGATGATTTCTGTAAGTTCATGGCCAGGCTGGTCTACACAGGGAGTTCCAGAAAAGCCAGGGCTACATAAAGAGACCCTGACTCAAAACACCAAAAATAATAAATAAATAAATAAATAAATAAATAAATAAATAAATAAATAAATAAATACATACATACATACATACATACATGCATGCATGCATACATACATACATACATACATACATACATACATAAATAAAATGTTATCAAGAGAGGCCATGGAAGAAGTCTGTTTTGGGTGTGTTACAGAACTTTCTCTGATATTAGCTCAAATTAAAAATTGGGAGCCCACTAAATTCTGTGACTTCTTCTTTAGGTAGTAGGAGGGCCTGGATAATGCAACTTATTCTTGTGTTTCCTGATTTATTTCTGCTTAGTTTCTTGAGACAGGGTCTTTCTGTCTAGCCTAGGCTGCCCCCAAACTCCCAATCTTCCTGTCTTGGGCCCCTTAGTGTTAGAGTTATAGGCATGTACCACTATACATGGCTCAAAAGGGTTATCCTAACCATGCCCAAGAACATAGGAGGAAGCCACTGAGATGGAAGGCCCCTAGGCTTCTGTGAAACTCATTTCTCATCCTCTAGCTGTTTGTTGCTGTTTTTGTGTTCTTTCTCATCCACCCTCTGAATTCTGTAGTGGCACTCGTCTCATAAATGCCCCCCAAGAATTCTATATCACCTTTGGTTTACCATTTGGACCAAATAAAAGACAATTCTAGAAACTTTTTTTCTGGTTCTTACTTTGTCATTTAGAAAATCAGTTTGGGAAGCCCATTGACTGAATATCCCAACTCCGCATTTCACAGCTGGGAAAATTATGTGATGGGCTCAGATATCCACCAGGCCACTGTAAGCTGAGCTCCAGCCAAAGGCCCTGTGTTCCCTGACTTCTTAAGTCTCTGTCCCAACAGGTGCAAACCTAGCATTTGGGGACAGAATTAGAGTCGCTATAGAAGTAATATGCAGCAATCCCAATGTTCCAGCGATTTTCCTCCCCACTATGCACAGCCCCTCTGGGAGTGAGCAGCAGGAAGCTTTCTCATTTCCATTGATCAATGACAGTGTAGTAGCTTTCTTCTACAAAAACCTGGCATCCCCTCCATGAGAAATAAGTTGAGGGTTCAAAGCTGTCTGCTGGGAACTTAAGCCAGTCTTTTCTACTTTGGACTTAGGTTTCTCTCTCTCTCTCTCTCTCTCTCTCTCTCTCTCTCTCTCTCTCTCTGTGTGTGTGTGTGTGTGTGTGTGTGTGTGTGTGTGTGTGTGTATGTGTGTGTATGTGTGATATGTTTGTGTGTCACAAAACAAATCAGAATTTGTAGACTGCCCATTTGTTTCAATCTCATGAAAGTATATAAGAATCTACTCGTCAATACAAAACATTACACCATTCTGATGATCACTTTGTCTGTTGCCCACTATGGCAACCCGTTGTCTCTGGGAGTTAAGATGGCTGAGCAATGTCACTCCAGTATGCCACCTTTCCTAGGGAATCAGAGAAGCCTAGTTTAATGGCAGCATTAGTGGCTACTATAGAAGAGATGCTAGTTTAGATAACACATTTCTTAAAGCATTGATGAAGGGAGTGTCTTCCCTGTTCTCCCAGGTTATAATTAGTGGGTGGCTGAGCAGGTCTTGCATAATGAAGTCACTCCAGCATTCTAATACCTTATCTTTTGGATGTCTTCTATTTATAGTAATATAAGATGCATTTGTGAAAGAGGTGATTTTCAGGTTTTACTTGATAGAAAACATTTTCATGTTTCAAGTGTTTATGTGGATCCTTGAGTAACATAGGACAAAACTTAAAGATAGAAATGTGAGTGATAAAGAGGTTTATGATGATTAATTTTACATGTCAACCTGCATAACCCAGGGGTGCTCAGAAGGCTGATAAAAACATTATTTCTGTATGGACCTGTGAGGTTATTTCAACAAAACCTTAGTGGATTGAGTAAAGAGGCCCTAATCGCCACCAGTGAGGGCACCTCACAATCCCATGGGGGCCTGCATAGACTGACAAAATGCAGGAAGGACACATTATATCTCTTCTTGAGCTCAGACATCCTTTGCTCTCAGGCCTTGGAACTCCAGGTTCTCAGGCGTTAGATTCTGAAACTTACAGAAACAGTTTCTCTAGTTTCCATACCTGCAGCCATGGGCTGAATCGTATTATAGAAGCTCGGTGGAAGAGGGGACATAGCAGTGATCCACATTGGAAAGGTCTTGCTTCTAGAAGATGCTTGCAGAAATCCAGAGGAACCTGAGCAGAGCTGACAGATTGGGAGACAGGCCATCTACACAGCACGCATGAAAGCAGCATGTCAAAATTCATCTTGAAGTTCGTTTACTTGGAGGTTGGCAACATGGTGGCATGGTAAGGAACTGAGGAAGTTGTGGAAAAGTAGATGGAAGACAATGAGGAATAGGTGGAAAAGATGTGACAGAAGTCCTGAAAAGTTCTAAAATTATACCTGCCAGAGTGGGGGTGGACAGAACGCTGATTAATATGTGAAATAACTGTGTAATATGACAACGTGGTGGAGGTGAACTACATTCCCAGAATTCTCTTCCCGAAGCTTTGCACTGAGGGTGAGCTGTGAGGCTTGTGTGGTCTGGAAGGTAAGAATGGGGTAGCTGTCTCACTCTCCTCATGAGAGGTATGAGGCGTGAGGCATCTGCAGCAGGATTGTCCCTCAGTCCCTGCATTTCCAACATCAGGGGTGTGTGTTTACTTCCATCATAGAAGGGTTCAGCTTCTTTGGGACACCCAGGCTATCAAGATGGACATGGACCATGTTGATACTCCCGTGCTCTATTTCATCCTTTTGAAATCTAGCTTGTTCCATTTCATGCACTTTCTATCCATCGTCTCTTCTTTTTGTTTGTTTTTTGTTTTTTGTTTTTTTGTTTTTCAAGACAGGGTTTCTCTGTAGCTTTGGAGCCTGTCCTGGACTAGCTCTGTAGACCAGGCTGGCCTTGAACTCACAGCAATCTGCCTGCCTCTGCCTCCCAAGTGCTGGGATTAAAGGTGTGCACCACCACCGCCCGGCCCATTGTCTCTTCTTAAAAGATGGCCCCTACATACCATGCATTCCCTTTACAAGAGCTGTAGGCAAGTCTGTAGGGCAGCGGTTCTAAACCCATGCGTTGCAACTGCTCTGGGGGTCAAACAACCCCTCCACAGGGGTTGCATATCAGATATTCTACATACTAGATATTTACATTCCAATTCATAACAGTAGCAAAATTACAGTTATGAAGTAGCAATGAAAATAATTTTATAGTTGGGGTCACCACAACATGAAGAGCTGAATTAAAGGGGTGCAGCATTAGGAAGGTTGAGAACCACTGCTGTAGGACATTTTCTTAATTAGTGATTGGTGTGTGAGGGCCCAGCCTATTGTGGGTGGTGCCATCCCTGGGCTGGTGGTCTTGGGTTCTATGAGAAAGCAGGTTGAGCAAGCCAATAAGTAGGACCCCTTCATGGGCTCTGCATCAGCTTCTGCCTCCAGGTTCCTGCTCTGTTTGAGTCTCTGTCCTGATTTCCTTCAACTATGAACAGTGATGTCAAAGCATAAGTGAAAGAAACCCTCTCCTCCCCAAGTTAGTTCCGTTATGATATTTCATCACAGCAATAGTAACCCTAAGACACATGTCTAAAATTCTCAAAGAATTAGTAAAACTATTATTTTTCTTTTTAAATCAAAGCCCACCCCTAGTGACATACTTCCTCCATCAAGACTCTTCTTCCTAAAGGTTCCATAACCTTCCCCAGTAGTGCCACCAGCTGGGGACCACGTGTTCAAATATGGGGACATTTCTCATTGAAACCACCACACACTGCTGGAGTTGAGCACGTGAGGTCAGTTCACACACTGCCATCAAAATGTGTTCAGATGAGGCTGGTTTCCCTTTGTCACATGTAGGAGATTCCTTCTCCCCAGTCTGAGTCCCACAGAACAAGCCCAGTGTAGATCTTCTCTCCCGCAAAAGGACTCATGCTCTCTGCAGTTCAATTCACCGTGTTTCACTGTGCACTTGTTTCTCTTAGGGTTACTTTTTAAAGGCTACAATTATGTAGATTATCTGGTTTGTTCTGTGTGTTAGGAAGTAAAGTACGGTCTCTTTGGACTTTGCACACACAAACCAGAAGAGCCTAGCCTGCTCAATCTTCATCCACCAACAGAGATGGGGAAGGGCAGACAGTGGGGAGGACACATTGCAGCTATGCGGAAATGTAAAACCAGGTGTGTAGAGATGACATGAAGACAGAAGCGAAGCTATCTGGTGGAAGAGAGAGAGGACTCATAAGAGGAGGGAGACAGGAAAAATGGGAGAGAAGACAGGTGTAGGGGTGAATGAGTTCAACACACAGTGTCCGTGTGTGAAAGTGCTCTTACGGAGACACCATGAATCTATGTGGAAAAAATTTAAAGAATGTGTTTAACACTTATACTCTGTATTGTAATGTAATGTTGTACTTGAAAGATGAAAATAGTAATATTTCAAACAACATAAACTACAACAACAAACACTATCCACATTCCTATGCCAAACCAGAAATTCCTCAATTTTTTTCTTTTCCTCTCCCTCCCTGCTCTGTCTTTCCTTTTGAGGCAAGCCCTCACTCTGTAGTCCAAGTGGCCCTCAAACTTGTGGCAATCATCCTTTCAAGAACTGGGATCACAGATACAAGACACCACACTCTCCTAGGCATACTTCTTTAAGAAAGGAAGATGTCAGTTTCAACGTGGATTTTAAACTATTGACAATCAGTGCTATAAACGTGTGTGTGAGATTCTTTGCTCTACTATATAGTTAGTGTACAGTTGAAATCAGGGAGGCAGAAGTGTGTGTGTGTGTGTGTGTGTGTGTGTGTGTGTGTGTATCTACTATATTTTCAGATAAAATATCTTCCATAGAGTCCAGAAAATATCTACACATATACACAAAAATGAGAAGATGGGACTTAGAGGTTAAGAAAGTAAATCATCAGTTGTAGTTGTTTTTGTTTTTCTTTCTTTTTTTTTTTTAAACTCTCTGGTGGCCCACCACCCAGCTCCTAAATAAATACAGAGACTTATTCTTACTTATGAATGCCTGGCCTTAGCTTGGCTTGTTCTAGCTAGCTTTTCTAACATAAATTATCCTGTTTCTCTTTAACTATGTTTTGATTCTGGGCTTTTTAGTTTTCTTTATTCTATATATCTTTCTTTCCTTCTTACTCTGTGGCTGGCTTGGTGGCTGGATGGCTGGCCCCTGGAGTCCTCCCCTCCTCCTTTTCTTGATTCTCACTTCTTCTCTTCTTTTCTTCTTCCCTAGCATAGATTTCTCCTCCTATTTATCCTTTCTCCCTGCCAAGCCCGCCTACTTCTCTCTCCTTCCTAGTTATTGGCCGTTCAGTTCTTTATTAGACCATCAGGTGTTTTAGGCAGGCAAAGTAGCACAGCTTCACAGAGTTAAACAAATGCAACATAAAAGAATGCAACACATCTTTGCATCATTAAACAAATATTCCACAGCATACATAAACATAACACATCTTCAACTGATACTCCGCAACAAGCAGTAGATGTTAACTAAGAGATAGCCTAAGTGTTATAATTATCTATGACAAAAATGCAAAAGGAGGGGCGGAGAGATGGTTCAGTGGCTAGGAGCATAGGATGCTCTTCCAGAGGACTGGAGTTCAATTCCCAGTCCTTACATAGTGCGTCACTTCCCAGGGGATCTGCCCTTTTCAGGCCTCTGCAGGGCACCAGGCAAGCATGTGGGACACAGACAACATGCAGGCAGAACACCCATATACATAAATAAATAAAAAAAAACCCTAAAGGATATAAAGAAAGAGGTGGAAGTTATGTACAAAAGAGATGGGCAATTTGAGAAAAATCATGGGGAGTATTTAAAGAAAACAAATAGGAATACGTATACTCACTAGAAGTAAAGAATTAGATAAGTTTAATAGTAAATTGGGAAAAAAAAGAGAAAGGAAAAAAACAAACTGAAATAAAAGAAAAAAGATAAACAAAATAGAGTATATATATTCCAATATTTCTATCATCAAAGTATTAAGAGAAGAGGACAGAGAAAACAGGCAGATAAAGTATTTAAAGAGATAATTAATGAGAATTTTTGAAAATAAATAGTAAATTATCAACCCACAGTTCCGTGAGCTGTGCCCAGTATCAATCAGAATACTGCAAAGACAATTATGCCTTAGCCAGAATTTGGAACCAAATTTAAAGAGATCTTTAGAGCAGCCATACACCACACACTGTGTGCCAAACACAAACTACTAAGTGATTTTTTACCAAAATAATGGTTATTTCTGCTATACTCATTAGAGCAAGGAAAGGGAACCAGCTCAGATGTTCAATAGATGAATGCACAATGAAAATGTGGTACATATATATACAATGGGACTTTTTAAAATTTATTTATCTTTATGTGTATGAGCATTTTTTGTCTATATGTTTTTAAGTGCATCGTGTGCATGTGTAATGCTCATGGATGTCAGAGGACAGTGTTGAACCCCCTGTAACTGGAGTTACAGATAGTTATGTGTTTGCCATGTGGGTGGTGGGAATTGAACCTATGTCCCTTTTGAGGTTAGTGAGTACTCTTAACCTTCAAGCCATCTTTCAAGCCCCTATCCAGTGGAATTTATTCAAAAAGAAAGAAAAAAGTTAAATAATAAAATTTCAGGTAAACTGATAGATCTGAAAAGCACAATATTAAAATGAGGTGACCCAAACTCAGAAAGACAAAAACTGCATGTTCTCATATGTGGATCCTAGAAGTATATAAATTGATGTAAATATGTAAAGATTTAAAAAACACAGAAAGGAGACCAAGAGAGGGTTGAAAAATAGGTGGTATGGAAGGATTGGGAGAGGACACTGGGACATGAAGGGAAAAACTGGGGTAGCATACAAGGAAGGATCCGTGTAGTTGGGCCTGGGACAATGAGG
This sequence comes from Peromyscus nudipes, assembly GCA_902168325.1. Taxonomy (NCBI): domain Eukaryota; kingdom Metazoa; phylum Chordata; class Mammalia; order Rodentia; family Cricetidae; genus Peromyscus; species Peromyscus nudipes. Next base: position 48,120 of record CABHPH010131321.1, read on the forward strand.
AAAGAGAAGCACTAAAATACACTTGCTTGGGGAAAAAAATTGGAGACAGGAGAAGAGCTGCATGTTTAAATTGCCAAGAGGGGGCCTGGAGAAGTCACTCAGCAGTTGTGAGCACTGACTGCTTTTTTGGAAGACCTAGGTTCAATTCCCAGGACCCACATGGTGACTCACAAAGGTCTCTAACTCCAGAGCCAGGGGATCCAGTGCCCTCTTCTAGCCTCAATATGCACCACATGTACCTGGTGTACAGACTTACATACAGGCAAAACACCCATGCACGGGCTAGAGAGATGGCTCAGTGGTTAAGAGCACTGACTGCTCTTCCAGAGGACCCAGGTTCAATTCCCAGCACCCACGTGGCAGCTCACAACTGTCTATAACTCCAAGATCTGACACTCCTCACACAGACTTACATACAGGCAAAACACCAATACACATAAAAAAGAAAAGATCAAAAAACTGTAAAAAATAATTCCCAAAAGGGAAAACGATTAACCAATTTCATGTTTCTATACAGTGAAAGTATCCTTCATAAATGAATATGAAGTAAATATACATTCAGATAGACCAAAGCTGATGGAGTTCATTACCAACAGATGCTGAAAGAAATGCTTGAGGCCAAAGGGAAGTGATATTAGGTGGACAGTCAGATAGATCTGCATGAAATAATAATGAGAAAAGCAGAAAAGAGAAATATCTTCACAAATTAGAGACACATTTTCACAGTCATCATATACAATAGTTACACATTTCTACACATCAAAACATTACAGTGTTCAGCACATTTTGTAATAGGAGAAGCAAAATGTAAGACTATAGTATCACAGAGGATGGGAGAGGGGTAGATGGAATTATGCAATTATTAATTTCTTATATGTATATTATTAACAGAGTAACATGATTTTTGTTTGTTTGCTCTCTTTTGTGTTTTGAGACTGTGTCTCACATTATTGCCCTGGCTTGTAACTTTCTATGTAGATCAGGCTGGCATTGAACTCACAGAGATTGGCCTTCCTCTTTCTCCCAAGTGCTGGGATTAAAGCAGTGGATCTCAACCTCCCTAATGCTGGGACCCTTTAATACAGTTCCTCATGCTGTGATGACCTCCAACCATAAAATCATTTTTGTTGCTACTAAGTAACTGTAACTTTGTTATTGTTATGAATTATAATGTAAATATCTGATATGCAGGATATCTGATATGTGACCCCTGTGAACTGGTCATTTGACCCCAAAGAGGTTTTGAAGCCATAGGTTGAGAACCACTGGATTAAAGGCTGTACTGCCACACCAGGCCACAGTTACTTTGAAGATAGATGGCGGTAATTAAAGATTTAAATTGAGGGCTGGTGAGATGGCTCAGCAGGTAAAGGCACTTCCCACGAACATCTGGATTCCCGAGTTTGATGCTGGGACCTGAACAAAGTAGAAAGAGAGAACTGATTCTACACAGTTGTCTTCTGACCTCCCCATGTGCACTGTATCCTGTGTGTGGCCACATTCACACACATGCACAATGATAATAAATCAAATTTTTTTTTTTTTTTGGTTTTTTTCGAGACAGGGTTTCTCTGTGTAGATTTGCGCCTTTCCTGGAACTCACTTTGGAGACCAGGCTGTCCTTGAACTCATAGAGATCCGCCTGCCTCTGCCTCCCGAGTGCTGGGATTAAAGGCGTGCGCCGCCGCCGCCGTCGCCGCCGCCGCCGCCGCCGCCTGGCAAATCAAAAATTTAAAACAATGCAAATTGAGATTTCTAGAGCCACTGTTCCGTGTAACATAAGAAAAATGTAGGAAGATAATCTAGAGGGTGAGTGAAAATATGAAAATGTCCAATGTAGACAAAAGAAGCCAAGAAACAGGGACTAGAGACATGAAGCCCATGACACGTGGAACGGATTGATGAAGTGAGTTTCTCACATGTGCTATTCCTGGTCAATGACTGTCTTTGGAAATTTGCTTCGGCCACAGACCTGATAATGTTTTGTCATGAATTCAACCTAAAACTGCAAGGAAAACAGAGCTGGTAAGCAAAACGCATACTGTGGTAAAGTCATTTTGATACAACTAACATCGATTCCACCACAAATAATGATGAGCCGCTTCTCACATTCCCCATACTGTCAACAGTTAAAACAGGAAGCAAGGTCTCCATTCCAGCACCAGTGTGTTTTTCTGAGCTCAAACTACAGTTCCAAGAGGGATTTTTGAAAAATGTCATTGGAAGTGCAAAGGATATTTCCACATTTAAGATCCATTTGACTGCCACTGAGGAGAGTCCACCTAATTTCAACTGTACTTAGCTAATTTTCAGGCTCCAGGTGAGCTGTTGTGAGAATTTCTAGAGTTCTAATAGAATTTTTAAAATGTCTTCAGAGAACTGAAAGTCAAATAAAATCACACACTCATGGATTCCCATGAACTTGTGGTGCCACCTATGTGGGTGAAGAGGAGCTTCAAAATCAAACCTGTATATTCCCATCAAAAGGAAGCATTAAATAAGGCAGGCATGAGGTTAACCCATCACTCAGGAGATGAAGGCTGGAGGCTCAGGAGATCAAGGCCATCCTCTGGCGTAGATTAGAGGCCAGCCTGAGCTACAAGAACAATACTTGCTTTGAACCTCAGGTCAGTAAAAGTTATTCCCTGCAAAGAGAATTTCATTCCTTTCATTAATAGACTTGCATTGAAAATACTGTTCAAAAATATGTGGACTTTCCAGCCCTCTTATTATATAGGTATTTACACAAAGTCTTCAGTTTTGCCTTTTGGCCCACAAAGCTTAAAGTATTTACTAAAAGGCCTTTTGCAGAGCCTGTCAACTGTGGGCTAAATGCAGCTTTTGCTATAGCTGCTACTGTGTACTTTGTTTTGGAACCACAGACATTCTACCTCAAACTGCCACCTCTATGAATCACCAGGAGAAGGCCAAGACATGTCAGGAATGGGAGTTGGAAGTTAGTTCAGTTGCGAGGTTAGGCAATCACCATAGCTAACACCAATTAGCACATGTAATATAGAATGTTTTGCTAAAGAAACTCTTTGTAGAGAAATCCCCCATACCTACAGGCTGGCTTTCCCCAGCTCCAGTTACCAACAGTCAGCCACAGACATGGAAATTTTCAGACACAGTAGTATGTTTTATTAGCTTTTATTTTAGTAGGATATAATTGCTCTGTTTTATTATTAATTATGGTTAGTCTCTTACTGTGCCCAATTTATAAATGAAACTTTATTGTATATATGTATGAGTGTGTGTGTGTGTATATATATATATATATATGACAACATATACATGTACAAATATGTGTGTAGTGTCTGGCTTTAAGTATATCCTGGGCCTCTTGGTATACATCCTCCATGGATAAGGAAAGACTACTGTGCATATCCTTTTATATTTATGAAAATCTTATTAATTAGGTACTACTCCTTCTCATCTCATAGAAGCTGAGAAGTTATCAGAGATCCTATTGATAGGTAAGTGATATAAGAGTGCACAAGACTTAACTCAGCAAAAGCCCATCAGATCTGGTGTCTGCAAACATCAGAAGAAGCAAAGGAAAAAAACAAGAACTGCTTAGCTGGGGATGGTGGTCAATGGTGGAACACTAGCTTAGAACGCATGAGGCCTGAGTTCAACCTCCAGGACACGAACAAATCAACCGATAAATGGATGTTTAAGCACTCCTTTCCCTGCAGAAAGAACAAAGGTGAGTCATGCATAGTGACCCAGGCTTGTCATTCCAGCCCTTGGAAGGCGGAGGCATTATCAAAAGTTGGGGATAATTCTCTGCTTCAAATCAAGGCCAACCTGGACTACAGGCTCAAGAAAATTTAAAAGTTGGCTGGGTGTGGTGGTGCATGCCTTTAATCCCAGTACTTGGGAGGCAGATGGATCTGATTTCAAGGCCAGTCTGAGCTATATGGTAAGACTCTGTCTCACAACAAACAAATTCAACAAAGAAAAACCTATTAAAATCTACAACAAAAAGCTACAAGAACCCAGGAGTAAAGGTAGGTATTTGTGAGGGATAAGAATGGGTAAATGCTTGTGGACGTGTTGGGAGCTAGTGTACATAAGGATAAGTTCTCTTGGGGAACATGACTACTAGATGACAGAACTGGTTGTGGTGCCTGTAGGTTCTAAAGGGGGGGAAATTTCCATTTTATCAGCAATGGGGTGCCTTCCCACTCCAACCCTTTTAACAACGTCATTTAGAGCGTTGTGATGAATGCATGAACGGAAGTATTGTTTGTGAAAGTCTGGGGACATTTCATCATGCTGAAAAGTGTGCAAGAAAAGAAAAAAACACCAGAGGCAGAATAGCTTACTAGTTCTAGGCCGGCCTGAGTGAGTTCCAGGCCAGTCAGGGCTACATTGGGAGACTGCTTCAAAACAACCCTGCCCCCCTTACCCCCCTCCCGCCCCCCCCGCCCCTCCCCCG
>CABHPH010131322.1:2643-13597 GCA_902168325.1 Peromyscus nudipes
TGAGGCTAGTTATGTGTAGAATGGACAGCACGGTGGCTGGCTGAATTTGTTGGCTTGTTTTTCTTTTTGATGGAGTTGGTATTTATTGAAAACCTATCTTGTGCTGGGCATTATGCTTAAGTATGTTTAACAACCTCATTTCTTTTCAGTTCTTCAGAAATTTAGTTAGATAAGTAATGATCTTCCCAGTTTCCCGAGTGGAAGCAACGTGATGGGATGGGCCGCCGCTGAGAGGGTGTGGGCTGGATTGCCACCTCTTCTGAATGGCTAGGTATTTTCAGCTTTCTCTCGAAAACTTAAGATGAGGATGTACAGTCGGGAGGCAGAGGCAGACGGTCTACACAGCAAGCTCCAGGACAGACAGAGTTACACAGAGAAACTGTCTTGATACCCGGCCCCACCCCCCCCAAAAAAAGATGAGGATAAATAACATTGATAACTGCAGACTTTTTGTGATTTATGATAAGATGGGGAGTCAGGACCCGTTGCTTTATTTATTTCATGGATGAGACTTGGAGATACAGATGAAAAGAGTCGCACTGTGTATGCCTGGGATTTGGGGGATGGGGTAGGGGAGGGTGCATGTAAGTAATGTCAGGGCTGGATCTGGGATCCTGGTCTTTTGACTTTTTCAAATCATTCTAGTCATACATACATTCTCCTGTTTTTATTTTTTAGTCATTGCTTGTTATTATGCAGCAGATAGTAACTGGTTGTTAAGAGGTCTCTTTGGGAATCTGTGAACCCCTACAACTTCTCCCTTTAAATGAGTAACCATAATTTTTTGTCTTTCCCACAGACAGAACCAGCTGGGAGGGAATACAGTTGGAAGCTTTTTTCCCTTGGAGGGAAAAAGACCCTCACAATTGTGCTATAAGAAATGCGTAGTTTTTATATGGGGGTGGTCTGCACACGTACAGTCTGGCCTTGACATAAGTCTGCTGCTAATGCTGAATGCTACACGAAGAAACCTCTGCTTTGCATTGTTTAGCAAATTTTCCTTTCTCTTCTCTATCTGATAGGAAGAAGAAGAAAAAAAAGAAGCAGCCCTTAGCCTATGAATACCGCGAAGACAATCCGGACGCGCAGTACCCGCCGCTGTCCTGCTGGTTGCCTGACCCCCTCTGCCCAACATCTGGAATGAACCTTGCTCATCGGCAGCTGTGTGCGGACTAGAGCCAGGCATTCTGGATTCTGTTGGCTCGTGGCTGGAGGGAGACCGGTCTTGCTTGCCGTCGTCACCAGCGTCTGCACCGGTGGGGATGGTGAAGTGAGATGAGGCTCCGAAATGGAACTGTGGCCACCGTGTTAGCTTTTGTCACCTCGTTCCTTACCCTGTCCTGGTACACCACGTGGCAAAATGGGAAAGGTAAGGAGGGGGTCCCTGGGACGGCCGTGGGTGACAGGGTCGGCCGAGTGGAAGTGCTCCAGTGAAGTAGCCTAAGCCTCCATGTTGCGTTCTTTCTTCCGGCCGGCTTCTTTTGACGCAAAAATGAAGCCGTGTTCTTGGACAGAGAGCACAGACTTCCTAATTCCGACCAGTGTGTGTAGTTGTAACTTTGTAGCTAAAAAGAAACACACTATCCAAGTAAAGAGAAAAGCCGAAGAGGTCAGAGCTAAGAGCCTTAACTGCTTTCAGTTCGCTAGTCACTCCCTGAAGCAACGACTCCCAGCTCAAAAGGGGGTTTGTCCTTTTATAGAATTCTGTTCTGCCTTCTCATTGGTTGTAAGCCCAACTGCCTAACTGCCTCATCACTACTTGTTCGCCAGACCCTGGCTATGGCTTGTTAATAGCTCTGACCCCTAGGCAACTTTATTTATTAAAATATAACATTTTAATACAAAAGAAAATATCACCACAAGTGTGTTTTCGATGTCTTGTAATAATCACACTTTGGGAAGTCAGGTCGAATAACAAAGACTTTCTTGCCTTTTTAAAAAAATGAGTTATCACAGATGTTTAATACTCTTTGGTGTATTGGGTATTGTATACGACACTTATAAGGGCATGATCAGGGCCTTCAAGAAACAGCCCTACTAGTTAAGATCCATACTTGGTGCTGTGTAGTTAATGATTTAAACTGCATGCCTTGACAGATTGCTGCTTTGGCAGAAATATTTAAGAAGGCGTTGAGGCCGGGCGGTGGTGGCGCATGCCTTTAATCCCAGCACTTGGGAGGCGGAGCCAGGCCGATCTCTGTGAGTTCGAGGCTAGCCTGGTCTACAGAGCGAGATCCAGGGAAGGCTCCAAAGCTACACAGAGAAACTCTGTCTCGAAAAACAAAACAAAACAAAACAAAACAAAACAAAACAAAAAACAAACAGAAAAAGAAGGCATTGAGAAGAAATTCTGATTGGAATATGAAGAATTTTGTAGATTATAATTGTGTTTAGACTCTAGAGCTGTTACCTGTTGATTAGAATTATGTCAAGGGGTGACAATTTTTTTTTTCTCTCTGACAATTGATTTAAGAAATTTTGACGGTAGGAAGATCGAAAGTGTTGGAATGGCTGTATATTAGAGCTGTCTTTATCACCTAGGGTATTTGAAAGCTTCTGTTGTTGACATTGTCTTACTGGCCTGAGAAGACAATTGAAAAAGATTGTTTTATGACTAAGTTTTTTTTCTCCTATACATTTGAATCTATATACCTGTGTTAGTGATACATGTCTCTCTGGGCATATACACATTCGACTTGTAGCTGTGTGCGTCTGTTTGTGTGCAATAAGTAGATGGATGTGAGACGCACAGGTTTCATGCCGTGGGTGAGTCTGACATTGCTTTCCTACTTTTTGTTTTTCTCTGAGTTGGGTTCTAATTTAGGAAGCACTGGGGAAATCGTGGTGAAAAATTTGCTAAAGGCAAGTTCTTTGGGTATACCTTTTAGGTTTTAGCTTAAATTTAAAAAATACATTTCCTTATTATTTATTTTGTATGTGTGCCACCTTGGGATAATTTGGATGTCAGAGGGCAGCTTTTAGGAGTTGGCTCACTCCTTCCACCATGGGTCCTGGGTATTGAACTAGGGTCATTAGGTTTGCAGGCAAGCACCCTCATGCACTGAGCCTGCTCTCTGGCTTCGTTTCTGTTTTTGATTGCACCTAATGAGAGGACTTAATTAGGAAGACTCTTGAGTCAAAGTGATGATTGTTCTTGACATAAATAAAACAAATGACTCACTGTTAAGAAAATTGACCATAACAAAAGTACTTGGGTGTTTTTTTTTTCTTATCAGGAAACTTACCTATTCAGAGAGTTGAGTAATACAGAAACTCAGCTTTTCCCACTGTGTCTTGTTTGAGAGTCGATCTGCTTTTGATGGCGTTGCTGAGTTAAAGGCATTAGCAGCATTACTAGTGGGTTTTTTTTTTTAAATGATTCTATGATTATCTTTAGCATGGAGAGGACCTGGGAAGGTAGAGGAGCCTGCACCATGCAATACTGTGCGCACAGTCAGTTTTCTAGACCGTTGCTCTCTGAAAGGCTCTGCAGTCTTCCCATGCTGTCTTTCTGCTTTGTGTTTTGTTCAGGCGCAGGGGTCAGCCCAGGCCTTCTGTTTGCTTGTGTAAAATCCCCTGTGTTGACTGCTATGGTTTATGTAACCATTCTAACTGTTGAGTATTGGATTCTTTCTAGAGAGTTCAGGCAGTGAGACAAGCCTGGATTTTCCAGGGCAGACCTGATTCCACATATTCCATCCAGTACTTCCAGGAACCATGTGCTCTCATTTTTATTTTGAAAGTGTGAGTTCTAAAAATCTTTAACACTGCTGGACTAACCGAAGCATATTTTTCCCTTCACTCTTGGTGAAGGAATGTGTGTCCTTACATGTACCTGTATGTGTGGTCCCTTACATATACCTGTCCTGTGCCTAGCGCTCTATTACAGGCCATGAAAATGGAGAGAGAGAAGACTCTCCATGCCTTTGAGCAGGGACTGGCAGGAAGGATGAATGTCAGCAAATATGGTATCGTCAGCTAGAGGTGATAGAGGCAATACTGGTGCTTGTCCTGTTCCGTATATGTTAGTCACTTGCTCCTCATATTCTCAGGAGCGTTACTGCCTCTTTTCTGTAGTTGGAGAAAGCAGAATGCTTGAGACACTTGTCAGGGCCGTGCGTTCATGCTGTAGTAGAGTCGCAGGTGGAACATGCCCATAGCTGTAGGTCTGCTTCCCAGGAGAGTTGGGGCAGAGGCTCATGATTCTCCATGGTGCTTTATAGAGTAGGTAGAATATTAAAGCCAGGCCAGGAAGTGGGGCATATCAGGTACAGGACTGAATTCTGAAATGGAATAGAGCATGCATGCTTTGTAATAAGGAGCTGCTTGCTTTTGACAGGCACACGGGGTTCCGAGGCTGGCTCAAGCTGGCATTGGAAAACAGTGTACAGCTCCTTAGGCGGGGCTAGTTTGGTATAGTCTGCATTTACTACTTGGACGAATCAGAGCTAGCTAGCCCATGAAATTGGCATAGGTTGAGGAAGCTGGGATTCAGGGCTGGGAGCCTGTTCAGCAGGGCATACTGGATTCCCACATAAAAATGAGAGAGAATTCCAGGTACGTGGAGTGGTCAGGCTGGGAAAGCTGTAGGCGGGTATTGGGAGAATGGGACCAGAACAATTCAGTGTGTCACGTTCTGGTGTGAGTGGGATGCTATTGAACTTTCTCTATGGTCAAGTACAGTACAGACCCAGGAAAACCAAGTAAGCATCGTGGATCCTGCAGAGGGGTGATTCTGTGTCCGCATGCCTGACTCAGGGCCACATGTTCATCACGCCTCTAAGACACATTGTCTGCTTCAGCAAGAATGTGTATGGAAAATTTTAAAACAGCTTTATTGAGTTATAGTGTACATACTAAACAGTTCATCCATTACCCTGCTGGGGTGGGGTGCTGAGTGATGGAGGATTTGCCCAATATGCATGAGGTCATGGGTTCAAGTCCTGCACCCTTTAGCTATCACGGTACCTCTCTTCCCTGCCGTAGGCTATCACTGATCTACTTCCTGTCTGCAGATTTCCCCGATCAGAACTTCTGCATAATGGAATTGTGTAACGTGTGGCCTTTTGTGACTGTTTTCTTCTAGTTAGCATGCTTTCAAGGTCCAACTGTGATGGGGCATAGATCAGCCCTTCATTTCTTTTTTCAGATGAATGGTGTGTGTGTGTGTGTGTGTGTGTGTGTGTGTGTGTGTATACACCTCTGTGTACAGGCGCATGTGTAGGGCAGAGGTTGATGTCTGTATCTTCAGCTATTAATCTCTACCTGTTTTTTTTTAAATTTATTTTTATTTATGTGTCTCTGTGTGTATATGTGCACGTGCATGTAGGTACCTGTTGAGGCCGGAAGAGGACATTGGCTCCTTGGAAGCTGGAGTTACAGGTGGCTGTGAGCTCACCATGTGAGCTACCACATGGGTGCCAGGAGTGTAATTCTGATTCTCTGGAAGTGCAGTCAAGCTCTCATACTCTTAACTACTGAGCCAGTCCTCTCTACCTTATTATTTCTTGAGTCAAGGTCCTTCACTGAATCTGTTTTGGCTTGACTGGCTGGGCAGCAAGTCTCAGGGATCCCCCTGTCTGTTCACCTCCAATGCTGGAGGTTATGGGCACTATTACAGTGCCTGGCTTTTATGTGGGTGTTGGGGCTCCGAACTCAGGTCCCCATGCTTACAGAGCAAGCACTTTACCCACTGAGCCACCTTATCAATCTCTAGCGATGTTTCTTTATATGAATACCAGATCTGTGTTTTTCCAGTGATGGATGTTCGTGTTGTCTGTACCCTTTGGCTCTTGGTGATAGTGCTCTAGGCACTCACGAACTTGTTTTGTGTTTTTTAATTTCTTTTGGGGGTGCTGTTGAAAAGCAGAATTGGCAGAATTGCTGGATCATGTGGTCACCCCAGTCACTCATTTAAGGAACGTCAACTGTCAAAGGGGCTGAATCATTATACATTCTTTTTTAATTTTTATTTTTAATTTTTGAAACTGGGTTTCTCTGTGTAGCCCTGGCGGTCCCGGAACTTGCTGTGTAGCTCAGGCTGGCCTCGGACTCAGAGATCTGCCTGCCAATGCCTCCTGAGTGCTAGGATTAAGCCTGGCAATCATTCTACATTGTTAATTCATTGTTTTATTATCTGGGTGTGTCTTTGAAGCTGTAGTCTGTCTCCTGAAGACAGCAAGTGATTGGATTTTTTCATTTCAATCACTTTTTAATTTGCTGGTCTATTCATATCTAATGTTATTGTTGATGTAGTTAGATGTATTCTATTTTTTTTTCATATTTCATAGCCTCTTCTTTTCTCAAATTGTTTTTTTTCTGTGTACCCCTGGCTCTGTGTCACCAGTGCCTGGGTGTCAATAAAATTCTAACGTAGCCTTTAAAATTAATTTATGATTTTTTTCACTATTTTGAGGTATTTTTAATGGTCTTTTTAGCGAATCAAAATCAGCTTTAGACTTAATTATTATCCAAATTCTAATCCCATATAGAAATGTTACTCCTTGGCTGCTCAGATGGCTCAGCAGGTAAAAAGGCCTTGCCACACAAGCCTGGTGGGCTGAATTCAATCCCTGGAACCCGGATAAAGGTGGGAGGAGAGAGCCAACTCCACAAAGTTGTTCTGACCTGACACTTGTGCTCTTCCCCTGTCATGCGCTCACATGTCCGCAATTAAAACTTAAGAAAGGCTCCTCCCTGATACCCCCGTCTCCGTTTACCCATTTTCCCCTGGTGGTATTGTTACTCTATTAATGTCCCACACCCAACACCGTGCTGTACTTCTGGCCTCACATCTGCGCTTACGGATTGTTATAATTATATTTTACCATCTGTCTTTACCTCCTTGGCCTGTGGAAGTTTTATGACCATTTACCTCCTTTGTGTCGTTATTGGCAATTATTCATGCGTTTCCCAATCTTACAGACTCAGCAGTACATTATGTCTGTCTAGTATGTTTATATGCTTAAATTAAAATCTGTTAACAAAAGAGAGAAAAACCAGATTTATAGTGTCTGTTGTAGTTGCATAATTACTCGTGGTCCTTGTGGGTGGTTTGAATTAGCTCTTGAGGTCGCTTTTGTCGGACTGGAGGAGGATGCCCTCTGCCGTTTCTTGTAAGGTGGCTCAGCTAGGAATGGATTCCGCTTTGTTTATGTTGGAGTATTTTTATATATTTTTAAACAATATATATATTTTAAATTAAGTGTGTGTGTGTCCACGGAGGCTAGAAGAGGGCATCCAATCCCCTGGAACTGGAGTTCAACAGGTGGTTTTGAGCAGCCTGACCTGGGTGCTGGGAACTGAACTCAAGTGCTTTTGCAAGAGCAGTATATGCGCTTCGTTTATTCATTTATTTTTATTTTATGTGTATGAATGTTGGCCTGAATTTATGTCTGTGCACCATGTGCTTGCCTGGTGTCTGAGGCCAGAAGAGAGGGCATCAGAGCCTCTAAAATTGGGTTATAGACATTTGTGAGTTGCCATGTTGGTGCTGGGAACCAAAGGCTGGTCCTTGGCAAGAGCAGCAAATGCTCTGAATCACCCAGCCATCTCTCCAGCCCCTGGCTTTTTGTGTTGTTGTTTTTGAATGCCTTCTGTCTCTGTTATTCCTGCTGAGGAAGCTGGCTGTGGATCTTATTGGATCCCCTCGGAGGTGATGCATCGTTTTCTCTAGATGCTCCCTAGGTGTTTTTTGGTTTCCCTTTCTAGCATTTTCACATGGTATAAATTTGGAGTTTGTGTTTAACCCACTTGGAGTTTTTGTTTGTTTGAGCTCTCTGGATATGTAGGTTGTTTTTCAATAACTTTAGTAAGTATTCAGCCTTGATTTGTTCAAGCATTTTTCTCCCTCTTTCTCTCCTCATGTTCCCATTGCACGTACCACAGTGTGATGTGTGGGGTCCCCTTTCTTGGTTCTGATCATTGTTGTTGAGCTTACATCACCTATGTTGAGCTGGCCCAAGTTTGGCTAATTCTTTATTCTGCTACCTCGTGTCTACTGTTGTATTGGGCTTCTCTATAGAAACTGTATATGTAGCAAATGTACATAGATATACATACCCTCATCCCGAAACTCTCTAGTGAGTTTTTTCCCTTTTTATTTTACATATGAGATGTGCCAGTCAGCTTTCTGTCACTGAGAAAGTGCCTGAGAAAGCGAGCTTATAATAATTCATGGTTTCAGAGTTTGGGGTTCGTGGTCATCTTTGTCCTGTTGCCCTCACGAGGCCCGTGGTGGTGGAACTGTATGTCATCATGGTGGGGAATGCAAAGACAGACTGGAGCATGGTGCCGCCTGCCCATACTCCCCGCTTTAGAGAAGCTGAAGCAGGAGGATCCCTGTGAGTTCAAGGCCTGACTGAACTGCACAGCATGACTCTGTCTCAAAAAATCCAAACAAGCAAAACTCCTAAATCCCCTCTCCAAACAAAGAGACAGGAGGGGCATGGACTGAGCTTCCTCTCTCTAGACCCTACCTCCTAATTCTCTAGACCACCATTTCCCAATGATACCACAGGCTGGGGACAAGGTTTTACTGTGTAGATCTTCAGGGGATATTTAAGATCCAAATTGTAGCCTAGGGAGATTTATTATAAGAATGGCCTCCTGGGGTAAGGACAGGAAGTCCCATGAGACACCTGCAAGTTGTCATCGATCAGGCAACTGGTGATATAATTTAGTCTGAGTCCGAATACCCAAGGAGAAGGTGAGCTGAAGGTGTGTAAGCTCCCACCCCTGCCCAGGTCCGAAGGCCCAAGAACAAGGATCAGAATCTAGAGGCAGAATATTCTTGCTTAGAAACAAACAGGTTTGCCCTTTCTTTAACGAACCTTTTCACTTCTCCACCCAAAGAGATCAACAGATTGGGCAGTGTCTGACCACACTGGTCAGGATGCTCTCCTCAGTCTACCAGTTCACATGCTTATCTCTTCCAGAAACAGATGGACACACCAGAAATAATGTTTTCTCAGCTCTCTGGGCATCCCTTAACCCAGCCAAGTTGTTACATAAAATGGCCCAACATGAGGCTCTCTGGTGATTTTTTTTTTTTTTTTTACTTCTCTTGCACTTTCAGCTCTAGTTTTGGTCTTAAATTTCTCCCTTTCAGTTGGGATTTGATATTTACCACAGTGTTGTCATAACTCTTTGTGTTTGTTGTTGTAATCTGAGGTAAGCTCTCACTTTGGAGCTCTGGCTGACCTGTAACTCCCTGTGTAGACCACACTAGCCTTAATTCAGGATCTGGCTGCCCCGGTTTCCCGAGTGTTAGGATTAAAGGTGTGCACAGTGTTGCACACTTTTTGTGTGTATGGGTGCTTTCGCTGCATGTATCATCTGTGCCCCACATGCATATCTGCAGTCCTGCAGGCCAGAAGAGAGTGTTGGTTCTCCTGGAGCCGCAGTTAGAGATGGTTGTGAGCTGCCATGTGGGTGCTGGGAATCAGAGCTAGGTCCTCTGGAAGAGCAGCCAGTGCCCCTAACTGCTGAGCTGTCTCTAATCCCCTTTATTTCTGTAAGTCCAAGCAAACCCTGTAACCGATCATCTGGTTACACTCACAGGCAGTTTCCCTGGCTTGCTTTTTTTTCAGATGTATGGGCCTTTCCTGTTTCTTTGCATGCCTCATTTTTTTATTTTCCTTTTTTGATGTCAGAGGCCAATGTTACATATTGTACCTTGGAAACTAGTCCTCGTTTTTTTTTTTTTTTTTTTGTTTTGAGACAGAGTCTCTCCGTAGCTTGGCACTTGCCTGGTAGGCTAGCAACCCCAGGGAGTCTCTGTCTCTGTATCCCCAGTGTGGTTTCTGGAGCATGAACTCTGGTTCTCATGTTCCAGAACAAGTGCTTTACTGACTGAACTATCTCCCCAGCCCCTAGATTTTCTTTTTCTTCTTCTTCTTCTTCTTTTTTTTTTTGGTTTTTCGAGATAGGGTTTCTCTGTGTATTTTTGGTGCCTGTCCTGGATCTCGCTCTGTAGACCAGGCTGGCCTCGAACTCACAGAGATCCGCCTGGCTCTGCCTCCCTCCCGAGTGCTGGGATCAAAGGCATGGGCCACTGCTGCCGCCCAGCTCTTTTTTGTTTTTAGAATAAAGAAAGCTGAGCAGGAGAAAAGGAAAAACCAAAGGCAAGCCTGAAATTTGTAGTACACCGTTGATCTGATTCTGTTAGGTCTGTTGTAGGTCTTCTGTATGCTGGGCACTGTCAGGATCTGGGACTAACTGGTGAGTGTGGCAGACAAAAATTCCCACTCTGTTGGGGTGGGGGTGGGGCTGGGGGTTCAGTAGAGAAAGTAAATCCGTTAAACAGTAAGCAACTTGCTTTGAAACATTTGTAGCACAAAGTGCATTTATATTTACAATAAATTTATAAAACCTAGTCCACAGAGTTCCTTTACATTCTTCCTTGGTGTCACCCCTCATTATCACCAACTTATAGGGCACATTTTTAACATTATATATATATATATATATTGTGTGTGTGTGTGTGTATGTACACGTGTGTACGATGCACATGGGGAGGTCAGGGACAACTTGCTGACGTCGGCTCTCTCCTGCACGTGGGTTCTGGGAATTGAACTCGGGTTGGTAGGTCTGCCAGCACGAGTCTTTATCCACTAAGCCATCAAGTTGGCCCTAGAACACAGTTTTCTAAATCATACAATTAACTGATACTGGACACTTGGGCAGTTATTTAAGACAGTGCCTTCCTTTGCCCTTGTCTGAGGACTTTTCCTGATTAGGCAGAGGAAATAAAGTTTTGGCCAGATGCCCACATGACTTGGTGCATTGTATGAGCACAAGGCAAGTGTTATGCTTTCCCTGCCTTTGGTGACAAGTCTTTCAACACTTTACCTGGAAATTGCTGAACCTTGTTCGTGGTCCTTCTCAGAAAGAACCAAGTCTTGGGTTTCCTTCCTTCCTTCCTTCCTTCCTTCCTTCCTTCCTTCCTTCCTTC
>CABHPH010131323.1:0-41984 GCA_902168325.1 Peromyscus nudipes
CCGCCGCCGGACTGCATCCGCCGCGGCGTCTCCATGGCACGACCCTGGCCTCCGACTTCAACGACTTCATAAGGAGACGGTTCTGGGCGCAGCCGTGCCGCTCTTGGTGAGAGGCCGCGCGGCGGGGCGGGGCGCAGAGCGCTGCGGGTTCAAGCCCCGCGCTCCCGGCCTGGGGCTGGCTCGACCGGGCACCGTCCCCGCGTCCAGGCGCGCTCCTTTCTGCGTCCGAACCCGGCCCGCCCCGCCCCTCGTTGGGCGCGGGGCCGTCCTCCTCCCGCTAACGGGCGGGCCGGCCGCCTCCGTCCTCTCCGGGCTGTCGGCAGGGCTCTTTCCCTCCTCTGCTGCCCTCGGGCAGGGCTTCGCCCTTCTATGGGCAGAACCCCGTCCCCTCTTGTCCGCTGGTGGGTGGCCGTGTGCCCCATTCTCCCCGGAGGCCAACCCTACTCCCTGCGGACTGGGCCGCAGCAATTACGCGTGCTTGGGGTGGTCAGGCCTCCGGGGACCCCCCCGGCCAGCCTCGGGGATGCGGGTGGCCTTGGAGCCGTCCTGCTGCCCCTGTCGCCCCGCCGTGGCCACTGCTTCTCCCTCTCTTACCTATTGGTTCTCCCCGGTAGCTATTCTGCCGGGAACGCCCCTTCACCTAGGAGACAGTTGCCCGGGCACCGTACCGAGTATCCCTTCAACTCCCTGCGCGGGTTCCCGCCCCTGGGGGGCCCACTTGGGGCCCAGCGGTTCTCACCTTCTTCGCACGCCAGCCCGCCCTCAGGTTTAACCCCTGGTAGTCATCGGCCCGCTCTCCTTCCCGGGTGGGGCCTGGGCATGCTGGTCGTCGTCCTCCTTTCAGTGACGCGCCCCCTCGCTGTCCGGCCGCGCCCTCCACCTGCTTCCTGGCAGCGCACTCGGCACCCCGCAAGTCGCTCAGCCTCTCCTGTCTTCCCCCTTCCCCACTTTGGCAGGACAGTTGCTGTGCGACTTGGACAGTAGAGGAGCGCCTCCCAAGTTTTCATCCAACTGCCACCCCCAAAGCTTCCACCCTCCTCCCCTCAGAGAGAGGACGTTTGATGCCTGGCCCTTGAGATTCTCATTGGCAAGCCCCTCTGGGTCCCCCTGAGCAGAGCCTGCCGACCCAATTGCCCACCTTTGCGGCTTTGATGCTTAGCCATGTCTGCCTCATCCTCAGGCGGCTCCCCCAGGTACAGCTAATGTGGGGGGCGCCTTTTCAGTAGGGCAGGGAAAGGTGGTCAGGGCTCCCCAGGCCAGGCTCAATGGAAACTTCTCTTTTTAGTTTCCCAGGTACTGAAAGTCTGGACCAAAAACACTAACCGTGACTTTGAATAGCGAGGAGTAAAGACACACAGGCTCACTCCCCCCAATCTACCCCCCAAAACTCTACAGCTTTTTGTAGCAAACAAGATCACTCTTGTCAACGGATTATTAAGGTCTGAGTTCAGCTTGGCTCAGACTCACTAGGTAGTCAAGGTTGTCATCCAACTCTTGATTCTCCTGCCTCTTCCTTCCATATGGTGGCTTAAAAGCATTCCCACCATGCCATCTCCAAATTAGTGTCTCTGAGTGAGCAGAAATGTTAGCAGTAAGTAGAAGGGGGAAAACTGAGTTCCAGGTTTGGACAGTCTTCTTCCGAATGATAGTCCAGCTCAGTAAATAATCCTTTGTGAGTGAACTGAGCACAGTGCACACTGTGGTGCTCTTGCCTTAGTGTTTCAGTATTTCCCCCGAGAATCTGTGAGGTCGGCAAAAGGCCATTTGGGGACTGTAAGGAGGCAGTGGGGTATGTTAGACTGAATCATTCCAAGCCCTTCTCCCCAGCCTGGAATTCCTGGCTGCACTGCTCGTACTGGAGCATATTCTTTGCTGTGGTTGCACATCTCATGTTGGACTGCGTGTGTACCGGCAAGGCTCTTGTAGGGCAGTGAGTGGACTGCATTGGGAAGTGGGTTCTTCATGTGCTCAGGCAAACGAGTGAGCCTTTGTTTTATAAAACTGAGTCACGGTGACTTCACTACTGAGTTGAGTGCTCTAGAGGTCTCTTAGCTTATTAGGTTAACCTTTCACTGAACATTTCCCCAGAGGAACCTGTGTTCCAGACACTGACCTGGAGATCCTCACCCTTGTTTGAGACTAGTACCTTGGCAGTTTTTTGGTTTTTTTGGAGTGGGGATCACCTGATAGGATGACAGGTAGGCTTTTCAGCACAAGGTCACAATACATGTGATGCGATGCAGGTTGAAAAGCCGGACAAGCAGACACCCTTCACCTTGTTTCCATCCTCCTGTTGGGCACACCATGTGTGCCTTGTGCTCATCTGCAGGGAGCCAAGGGATTCAAGACTGGTTCTCCTGGCTACCAACTCAATAGCCACCACATGCAGTGTGTCATCTCCCAAGAGCTGAGAAATAGGAGAACCCTGGTTTTCTGCTCATAATCTGGTTCTTGTGCCCGGGTCCAGGTTTCCATCGTGTGGGAAGAACGGAGTAACGAGTCTCACACAGAAAAAGGTCTTGAGAACACCTTGTGGCGCACCCAGCGTAACTGTGACGGTAGGTAGCCCTCACCACAGCACCGTCAGAAATGCTTCTGCAAGCCTCTGCTAGGGGCTGCCTCTGCTGTTCGGGCCAGGTGCTCCTCCGAACAGGACTGTTAAGCATGGCCTGCCTGCTGATCAAAGTGCCAGGTGTGAGGAGGTTGTCCGCTGTCCTTCCAGGAAAATCCCAACATCTTTAGAACAGATACTTGAAAAAGGATACAGAAAAAAGAAAATCAAAAGAATGAGGGGAGAGGGGAATAGGAGCTGCAAGGCGCCTGTACCTGGGGTACAGCCCTGCTCGTTTCCATTAGAGTCTACACAACCTTCTCATCCTTGGCGTCCCCACTGGCCTTTGTGTCCTGGTGCCTTCTTGCATGTGTCCTGGTTTATTCTACACCTTAACCATTTTGTGTGTTTCCCATACTGATTTGCATGTGTGGTTGAAAGATGTGCATTGCAGCTGAACTACACTAGGTCCCAGAAGGAGCTGCCCAGCGCAGTGGACTGGGTGGGGCTGCAGCTCTAAGGACCCCTGTGGCTTCCCTTGGGCTTTTAGAGGACCCTATCCCCAGTGGACCTGGATGCCTTCAGCTGGGACCTCTGCGGAGTCCGCCTAAGTGATCCTCCTGCTTTGCTTTCCTGCCTGCATGCCTGTAGTTGGTAGCTGTCCTGCTCACTTGGTGGCTGTGCTTTCAGGTGTCCCCAGAAGCCACTGAGCTTTGTTTTCATGCCCAGTTTACTTATCCACAGATCAACCTTTTTTGTGTTGCCCTCCCCTGCCTGCCAGAGGTGAACCATGAAGGACCGATCTTCAACTCCCCCCTTACATGTTCACGTGGATGAGAACACTCCTGTCCACGTCCACATAAAAAAACTCCCGAAACCATCAGCAGCCAACAGCCAGGTAGGAGCATGGCAGTGCTGCGAGGTCACAGCTGTGGATCAGGGCGCTGTCTCCTGGCCCAGCCTCCTCGCACTTCTGACTCCAAAGGTTTGGGAGACACTCACACTTTTCTGGAGGTCGCTTGCCTGGTTAGAAGGTAGGCCACTGTTCAGCAGCCACAGTAAAGTTACCCAGAAGAGGCATCGCTGCAGAGGTGGTGTATTCCACCAGAGTGGTACTAGGCAGCTGGACCTGGAGATAACTCTAGTTTTGTCCCTTTCCACAGAAATCTCATAAGCGCGGAATGAAAGGGGACACCGTGAATGTACGGCGGAGTGTCCGGGTGAAAACCAAGGTACCTTGGATGCCCCCTGGAAAATCATCTGCCCGTCATGTGGGATGCAAGTGGGAGGTAGGCTCAGTCTTGTTCAGGCTTCTTCTTGGACTGGTCAGTCAGATTCTAGCAGGCCTCAAACTTGGTATGATTGAGAAATTCCAATAAGCTTCGTTTACTGATTGCCTTACTAAACCCTAAGGCATCCAGCGCTGCTTAGGTCTGTGGCATTGCTTTGTGGTAGGTCCTCTGTTCTAGCATAGAGATGAAACAGCTGGGAACTGACTTCCTTGGAGTCTTAGAGAGCAGCAGAGCTGGAGTTAGGACTCTGTCTCATTTTGGAGACTGAATTCAGCCTCTGCTTTCCAAATAGATTTATATGTCTGTCATAGTATCTGAAGCACAATCAAAGCTAAGGTTGGGTGTGTGTGTGAGTGTACATATACCAACATATAAAATAGGCAAGAAAATGTAGACATGGACAATGCAAGTATCCCATCCACACTGCTTTCGGAAGAGTCTCTGGGGGGAAACAATGAGTTGCCTTCATTATTAGTAGCCCAAGAGAATATGTGTTTATCCATGTACCTCCCCACTCATCTGTCCATCCGACCATCCATCTACCCACTCATCCATCCACCCACTTATCCCCCAGCCCCAGCCGTCTATTCACCAGCACCCCTACTCAGCCACCCATCCAACGATTCATACACAGTACATTTCCTGAGACTGGTACCAGGCATTGCCAGCACAGGGGGTCCAGCTACAACCTGGCAAGATGTGCTTCTTTCTTCTTCATTTAAAGTGCATTGCAGTGAAGAGCTCAATGATAAGGAAAAGCTAAAAAGCTTTTGACTGTGTTTTGAACAACGCTCTCATCAGTAGAAGTAAAGGCTTCAAACAATGCTCAATGGATCAGGTGTGGCGCCTCACACCTTTAATCCCAACACTCAGCACTCTGTGAGGCAGAGGCAGGCTGATCTTTGAGTTCGAGGTCAGCCTACTCTACATAGTAAGTTCCAGGCCAGCCAAGGCTACATGGTGAGACCCTGTTTCAAACAAAACAAAACATGCTCAGCCTGATCTTTTAGAGACAGCCTTTTTCTTGGATAGTTTGTTACTCTGAAAATGAGAAACCCAAGAATGGCTGTAATTCTGATGCTCATAATCATACCACATGGATTTGATTCTTTAATTTGTCAGTTTATCCTTTGCGGACGAGAGGAACCTGCGCATCCTCAGAAATGCATAAAAGTGTTAAGAACAGTATAAGAACACAAGGAAGATGGGCATTTCTGGCTGGGGGTTGTGGCTGACTGGTAGAGTGCATGCTTATCATGTGTGAGGCCCTGAGTTCAGTGCCCCAGTAATGCCCCTCTAAAAGATACTCCTCCCCCAAAAGAAGGTTGAAATAAAAATGGTCCCTTAACATTGTTTGACTACCTTAGTAGTAACCATTGAAAAGTAAGTTTGAAACATTGTTTACAGAGAAGTGCTAGATGTGAATGTCTGCAATCCTAGCACTTGGGAGGCTGAAACAGGAGGATTGCTAAGAGTTAGTAGAGGCCAGCTGGGACTTAGTGAGGCCTTGTCTCAAAATCATAAAATAAAGAAATTGGAACAAACACAGCAAGGTATCATTTTTTATTAACTGGAAAGGAGTGTAAAGCATTCGAGAGATGGCTCAGTGGTTAAGATCCCTGGCTGCTCTTCCAGAGGACCTGGGTTCAATACCAGCACCTACAAGGTGGTTCACATGTCCTAACT
Organism: Peromyscus nudipes; assembly: GCA_902168325.1. Lineage (NCBI taxonomy): Eukaryota > Metazoa > Chordata > Mammalia > Rodentia > Cricetidae > Peromyscus > Peromyscus nudipes. Next base: position 5,530 of record CABHPH010131323.1, read on the forward strand.
CCAGCTCTGCTGCTCCTCCTGTAAGACTGCAGGGAAGTCAGTTCCCAGCTGTTTGAGGTGACGCCCTCTTCTGGCCTCTACAGGCACGCAGCACACACATGATACATAGCCATACAAGCAGGCAAAACATTACATGAATTAAAAATAAGTAAATCTAAAAAAAATTAAAGCAATAAAAGTTTTGAAGCAGAAAGGATTGTGAAAGGTTACAGTTATCCCATGTCATCAGGCATATGAGCAATCAACTTTTTAAGGCATTTTTGTTGTTGAGACAGGGTCTCATGTAGCTTAAGCTGGCTTCAAACTCCATATAGTTGAGGATGACTTTGAATTTCTTTTTTAAAAATTTAAGGGGTTGGGGATTTAGCTCAGTAGTAGAGTGTTTGCCTAGCAAGCTCGAGGCCCTAGGTTTGGTCCTCAGCTGGTGGGGGGGGGGGAGTGGTTAAGATTTTAAAAAAATTTTATTTTCTGTGCATGAGTGATTGTCTGCATGTATGTCTGTGCCACTTGTGTGCCCAGTGCCCATGGAGGCCTGTGGAGGGCAGTAAGTCCCTGGAACTGTTACAGATGACTGTGAGCCACCATGTGGGTGCTGGAGTTAGATCCTGGTCCTCTAGAAGAGAGGCCAGTGCTCTTTACCACTGAGCCATCTCTCTAGCCTCAAGCTTTAGTTTTAGTTTTGTGTATTGTGGGTGTGTCTTTGTGAGTGCAGGTGCCTGAAGTGGTTTAAGGCTTTGGATTCTCCTGGAGTTGAAGTTATGGGCAGATCACTGGATGTGGGTACTGGTGACTGGATTCCAGTCTTGCCAAGAACAGTACACCTTGTTAATGCTGAGCCATCTCTCCACTCCAGCAGGTCTTTTTTATTTTTACTTTTTGAGACAGGGTCTTACTGCTTATCCCTGGCTGGCCTAGAACTCACTGTGTAGCCCTGGCTAGCCTGGAACTCACTATGTAGCCCTGGCTGGCCTAGAACTCACTTTGTAGCCCTGGCTGACATAGAACTCACAGCATCTTCCTGTCTCTGCTGAGTTTTTTGTTGTTTGTTTTTGTTTGGTTGTTATTGTTTTGTTTTTTCTAGACAGGGTTTCTCTCTGTAGCCCTGGCTGTCCTGGAACTCGATGTAGACCAGGCTGGCCTCCAACTCAGAGATCTAACTGCCTCTGTCTCCCAAGTGCTGGGATTAAAGGCATATGCCACCACCACCGCCTGGCTTCCTCTGCTGAGATTAATGGCATGTGCCACTATGCCCAGCCTTCTAACCCTTTTCTTCTTTTTTTGAGATAGGGTCTTTATTATATAGTTCTTTGATTGTCCTGGAACTCACAATGTAGACCATGCTGGCCTTATATTCCCAGAGATCCACCTGCCTCTGCCTCATGAGTACTGAGTTTAAAGGCCTGTGCCACATACTTGGCTCTTGCCCTTTTTAAAAGTTAAAAAGGTGTGTGTGTGCATGCATGTGCAGATGCATGTATACATGACGGTGAGGACAGCCTCTACTGTCTTTCCTTGGGAGATCTTCAACTTGTTTTTTTGTTTTTGTGACAGGGTCTCACTGAACCTGAAACTTGCCAAGTAGGTGAGGCTGGCTGGCCATCGATCCCTAGGGATCTCTCAGTCTCTGTCCCTCCAGAGGTGGAGTTACAGGCATGTACCACTGAGCCTGGATTTTTTTTTTTTTGAAAATTTATTTATTTTGTGTATACGAGTGCTCTATCTGCATGTACGTCTTTATGCCAGAAGAGGGCATCAGATCCCACTATAGATGGTTGATCTGGAAGATCAGTTTTCCTAACTGCTGAGCCATCTCTCTCTCCAGCCTCTAAGCCTGGATTTTTTGTTTTTGTTTTTCTTTTTGTTTTTTGTTTTTTTGATGAGTTCTAAGTATTGAACTCAGGTCTTCATGTTTATATGGCAAGCACTTTACTGACTAAACTATCTTCCTGGCCCTGACTTTGAATTTCTGATGCTCCTGCTGGAACAATAGCTATAAACCACTGCACCTGTTTGTCTGTGGTCCTGGGGATTGAACCCAGGGCTTCACACATGCTCAGCAAACACTCTACCAACTGAGCTACAGCCCTAGACTATTTCTAGATATTTTAAAAATCACACTTATGGGGGCTGGAGAGATGGGTCTGTAATCCAAGCACTGAGTGGGCCAAGGCAAGATGGTTGCTGTGTTTGAGGCCAACCCAGGCTACATAGACCCTGGGTCAAACAAAAAAAGAAAGCATGTCAGGCTTTGTGGCTTACATCTGTAATCTCAGCACTCAGAAGGATGAGGCAGGAAAGTTGCCATGAGTTTGAGGCCATCCTGGACCCATCTACGTTCCCCATCAGACAAATGCTTTTTGATGGCTTATGCCTCTAATTCTAGCATTGGATAGGCTGAGGCTGCAGTATTAAAAACAAAGAAAAAGGGGCTCACAAGATGCTCTGTGGGTGAAAAGTACTTGCCTGACGATTGGAGTTCAGTCGCTGGGACCACATGGTGTAGGAAGGACGGACACTGCTGTGAGTGGCCGGTGAGATAGCTCAGTGGTTAAAGGTGCTAGTCCTGCCGTTCGAGCCTGGTGAGCTGAGTTAGAGTCCTGTCAGTCATGGAGGGGTAGATGTCCCCTGACCTACACACACACACACACACACACACCATACACTGTGGAAATTGGCTTCCTGTTGCTGTGGGTTGCTGGGACAAATAGTCCTGCTATTTTGCCTGGAAGCTTAATCTTAGAGATTCCTCGCAGAAGTGACTTGTCCAAGCTCTCCAGGAGTTCAAACTGCAGCTGTTTTTTCTGCTTTGTTCTTGGTCTGCCTCTATCCCCTTCCTGGTTATTCCTAGAAAGCCCTGACCTCACATTTTCCATTGTGAACGAAAGGGAAAAGGCCCCAGGGGGTCTTTGTTTGGGGTAGAGACCAGAGGTTGCTGTAAGACTTGAGGGCTGGTTTTTTTTTTTTTTTTTTTTTTTTTTTAAAGATTGATTTATTTATTTTGTATACAGCACGTATGACCAGAAGAGGGCACCAGATCTCATTACAGATGGTTGTGAGCCACCATGTGGTTGCTGGGAATTGAACTCAGGATCTCTGGAAGAGCAGTCAGTGCTCTTAACCTCTGAGCCATCTCTCCAACCCGTTTTTTTTGTTTTTTTGTTTTTTTTGTTTTTTTTTTTGTTTTTTTTTTTAATTTTATTTTACATGTATGAGTGTTTTGCCTTCATGGATGTATGTGCACTGTGTGTGTGTGTGCCTGGTGTCACAGAGGTCAGAAGGCGGCATTGGATCAGATGGTTGTGAACCACCATATTGATGCAGCAAGTGCCCTTAACCACTGAGCCATCTCTCCAGCCCCACTGGGGTATTCTTGTTTGATTTGGTGGTGGCGGCTCTGGAGATTGAATTCAGAGTCTCTGCTAAGCATGTACCCTGCCATTGAGTTACATTCCTACCCTTATTTGATCCTCCCCACCATTATTTGTCTTTCGGAGAAAGAAGATCTAAGTTTTTCCCCCTTCTTTTTAATTGTTTTGAGAAAGGGTCTCATCACATGGCTGACCTGGAACTCACTCTGTAGATCAGGTTGGCCTTGAGTTCACAGAGAACCACCTGCCTCTGCCTTCCCAGTGCCAGGCTTGCTGGTGTGTGCCACCATGCCCAGCCTCCAGCTTTCCTCTGGGCTAGTCTCATCACTACTGCTTTATTACCTATCAAAGTAACCTCTGCCCTGGACATTGCCCATCACATTTTTAGTTCTGCATGAATTCAGTTTTTTTTTTGTTTTTTTTGTTTTGTTTTGTTTTCCTTTTTGGGTTTTCGAGACAGGGTTTCTCTATTTAGCCCTGTCTGTCCTGAAACTAACTCTTTAGACCAGGCTGGTTCCTCGAATTTACAGAGAACTTCCTGCCTCTGTCTCCTGAATACTGGGATTAAAGGCATGTGCCGCCGCCGCCACCACCCCTGAGCAAATTTTATTTTATTTTTCGTGTATATGAGTCTTGCCTGTATGTATGTCTGTATACTGTGTGTGTCCAGTGCCAGCAGAAGCCAGAGAGGGTGTCGGATCCCCTGGAACTGGAGTAAAAAGAGGTGTGAGCAGCCTGTGTGTGCTACGAGTAGCAAGTGTTCTTAACTGCTGAGCCGCATCTCTCCCGTGTTGTTTTTTTATGTTACTTGGGATTAAATAAAGGCCCTGTATATACTAGGCCAGTGTTCTACCACTGAGCTACACCTTCAGGCTGCTGCTGTTTGAAAATAGAGTTGAAGCGATACTCTCAATATTCTTTTCTCTTTTCTTAGAAGTGGCCTCATTCTTTTGCTCTTAGTAAGAATTGAGGCATATTTTTCTTGTGACTTTGTAAGTGTTCTGTTTTTGCGTTACTTGGGCTGAAAACCAGGGCTTGGTGGTGCCCGAAGATGCTCTGCGCTAAGCTGTAGCCCCAGCTCTGGAACTGTTACTTTCCTCATGCTTTGTTTTCCTTCAATGAGGTCTTGCTCTGTTGCCCAGGCTGGCCTGAATCCATGGGCTCAAGCGATTCTCCTGCCTCAGATTTAGCAGTAGCTGGGATGAAGGTGTAGTGTTAGTTTTTGTTTTGTTTTGTTTCTGAGACAGGGTCTCATTGAAGTCAGGGCTGACCTCAAACTTGCTGTGTAATGGAGGATGACCTTGAATTTACAGTCCTCCTCCCTTTACCTCTCACGGGCTAAGATTACAGGTGTGTGCTACCACTCCCAGCTCTCTGCTTGTTTTATTGTAAGGATTAAACTTAGGGCCACATATGCTAGGCAAGTGCTTCACCATTGAGCTGTGGCCTCTTTGAATTCTTGTGGGTTTTTGTTTGTTTTTATTTTTCCAGACAGGGTTTCTCTGTGTAGACCCAGTTGTCTTGAACTCACTCTGTAGACCAGGCTGGCCTCGAACTCACAGAGCTCCCCCTGCCTCTGCCTCCTGAGTGCTGGGATTACAGAGTATATACATTTGAGTGTGTGTGTGTTCATGGAGACCAAAAGAGTTCATCAGGTTCCCTGGAACGGGAGTTACAGGCAGTTGGGAAACCCCTGCTGTGCTGGGAGCAGAATTCTGGTTCTCTGCAAGATTGTACACACTCTTAACTGTGGAGCCATCTCTCTAGCCCCATTATTCTTGAAGTTTTATTTTATGGATATTCTGCCTGTGTATGTAAAGCAGCATATGTATGTCTTGGAAAGCCAGAAGAGATGCATCACATCCCTTGGAATTTGGGAAACAAGGTTTCTCTGTGTAGCCCTGGCTGTCCTGGAACTTGCTCTGTAGACCAGGTTGGCCTAAAACTCAGAGATCTGCCTGCCTCTGCCTCCTGAGTCCTGGGATTGAAGACGTGCACCACCACCACCTCTCTCTGTCTCTCTGTCTCTCTCTCTCTCTCAAAGGTAGAGTGCCTCTTTATGTTACCCGGTCTGGTCTTGCACTCTTAGGCTCAGGTGATCTTCCCAGAAGTCTCAGTCTCCCAGGTAGCTGGGACTATTCAGGCACACAGCACCCAAACCTGTTTTCTTTATAAATGAACATTCTAACCCATGCCTTTTCTTCAATGTTAGAAATTCTTCAAAGGCATCATTTAGACTTGGGTAGGTAATGCTCCCCTCAGGAAGGTCTGGAGTGGTTGGTTCCTGGGCAGGATCTCTGGGGTTGGCCATTAGCTTGTGTTGGCTCTGCCCCCTGGGCAGCAGCAAGCCTCCCGTGCACACATAATTACAGTGGAATTCTGTCAGAGACTTGATCTCAGCCACTTATGTGTGTCTCCCTCCTCTGCATCAGACTCCACCTCACTGTCTGGAGATCACACCACCATCTTCAGAAAAGCTGGTCTCGGTGATGCGATTAAGTGACCTCTCTACAGAAGACGACGATTCAGGTCACTGTAAAATGAACCATTACGATAAGAAGATTGACAGTCTAATGAATGCGGTCGGTTGTCTCAAATCTGAGGTGAGGGAGCTAGTGGGCTGGACAACTAGTACCCTGAGAACAAGCAGGATGGGCTAAGCAGGTTAGCCTGTGGATGCTTCCCTCAGGCTGCCTCTCTGTGGGTCTCCTGTCCCTCCTCAGCAGGCCTTCCCAGGACATCTGTGTGAAGAGGTCACTGGGCAGCTTGCATTTCCTCCATACTAGGAGAGAATTTCCCAGTGCTCTGCGTGGTGACCAGATGTGCTTATCGTAGTCAGGAGCTGGTGGGGTTAGCCCCTGTCTGTTTGTTTGGAGGCAGTCTTACTATGCAGCCCTGCCATGTGCAGCCCTGCCATGGGCTGTCCTCTTCTGCCTTCTGAGGACTGCAGTTATGGGAGTGTGTACTTCTCCCCAGATGGAGTGCCTTTAAAACAGCACAGCCTTCGCTGCTTAGAAAAGCTGAATAAGAGCAGAGGAGACACGGGAAGCCTGTCTTCACTTGTGGGTGAAGCCTGGGAGGAGGGAGGGGAGCTGGAAACACCCCCTGCCATGCAAGGACCTCCAACCAGGAAGCAGGTGGGGCTGGCATTAAGAGTCAGGTCCTTATTGCTGAGGTGCCTGTTTTTCATCTTCTACTTCTCGGAGGTCCTGAGACCTTCCTGGAGAACTGAGAGCCGACTTCTCTGACAAACAGGCCCTCCTAGCTCCATAGCCCAGTCCTTTTTTTGTGACATCTTTCCACCAGCGGCATGCCAACTGTACTACTGTTGCTGTCTGGCCCCACCCCTGACCAGCACACATCACTCATTTTCTTTGTACTTGGGTTCTTCATGTATAGACTGGGTGGAGTGTAGATCCAGAGGAGAGTCAGTATTTGTGTAACTGTTCACTGAGACAATGCCCAGAAGGCCTCAAGCACAGAGCCCCATTATACTTCTTAGAAGGGTTAGATGTAGCAGTGTGGCCTCAGGGAAGAGCCATCCCTTCATTGGCCCTTTCCTGTGTCCCCTTTCCAAGGTCAAGATGCAGAAAGGCGAACGTCAAATGGCCAAAAGGTTCCTAGAGGAGCGGAAGGAAGAGCTGGAGGAGGTTGCTCATGAGCTGGCAGAGACGGAGCATGAAAACACAGTGCTCAGACACAACATCGAGCGCATCAAAGAGGAGAAGGACTTCACCATGTAAGGGAGCCTGGCTGGGCGGGCCACACTGCTTCTGGGTTGACTCCTTCCTGCCAGCCCAGAGGAAGACTGTGGAGGGAGGCAGCCCTGCTAGTGCCTGTGGGGGTCCTGCTCAATATAGCACACAGCTTTCCTTGGGGACAAATGAGGACCCAGTGTGGTGTTGTGGGTAGTGGCCAGAGAACTCCTTTAAATAGGGGGTTGGGGGAGACAGGACTGTGGAGTTAGGCAGGAAGGCATTAGAAGATGAACCGCTGGGAACCTTTAATGGGGAGACCGTGGGTGGGCATGGTTTATCTCAAGCAGTAGGAAGGAGGTCAAGACTGGCTGCTGCAGAGGCCGGAATGCCTCAGAGATGGCAGGCTGTAGAGGCGGGATCTTTCTTTCCAGCTGCGGATAGAGAATCCAAGGCCTGAGCATGCTCAATGCCTTACCCTTGAGCCCCACCCCCCTAGCCTGTTAGGTAGCACTTTGAGGATGTAGAGAACACTTTTAAAAGCTGAGCAGTGACCAGGCATGGGGGCACGTGCCTGTAGTCCCAGCACCAGAAGGTAGATCCAGGATTGGGAATTGAAGGCCAGCTACATGAGAGCCAGCCTCAGACAACCAGAGTGACGGAGAGAAGAGATAAGTGAGCTCAAGAACATGGAGACAGTCTTGAGATAGTCAAGGTCATTGGTTATGCCATGATATCTCTGCTAGAGGCTCTGTTTTAATACTGAAGCAAGTATGACTCTGGGTCTTACTTCTAGAAGGCCACTTGGGCAGGGATGGCTCTCTGCAAACCTTCCCCATTGTTTCCTGGCAGAAGGGGAGTCTCTCAGGCCATTGTGAGGTGGGCTTCAGAGCTCTGGGCAGGCTGGGCCTTGCCATCGCTCAGGAACCCTGTTTTTCTGGCCCCAGGCTTCAGAAGAAACACCTCCAGCAGGAGAAGGAGTGCCTCATGTCCAAATTGGTAGAGGCTGAAATGGACGGAGCAGCTGCTGCCAAGCAAGTCATGGCCTTGAAGGATACCATCGGGAAACTAAAAACCGTAGGTGGAGCCCCAGGACGGGGTGGGTGGGGGTGGGGTGGGGGCTTTACGCAGTCATCAGGCTGACTTTATGACATCCCAGGCTGGGGGAGGGCACACCTAACTGCTCAGTCCCAATCCCCCCACTCTCACTTCCTGGGCCTTGGTCCTTGAAGATGACCTCTGTTGATCAGAGCATCTGAAGAGACTAAATCATGGGCCACTTGGGATCACAGTGAGTCAAGGCATGTGGTTGATTCCTGCAAGTGTCAGCCACCAGATGTTGCCGCCCTCTCTCTTGCCTCCTGCACCATACACTGAGCACTCCCCTTCCTCTCCCCCTCCCCACTGCCCAGGCTCACTTCCAGGAGACCTGCCCTTGACCCCTGTGGCCCAGCTCCTCTTGTCTGGGCTTCCTGACACCTCCACCTCTTGAAGCACTCATGGGCCTGTCTCCCCTGCTGTGTAACACATGCATGGGCCTGCCTCCCCCTACGCTGTTAACACATGCTTCTCCTCCAGGAGAAACAGATGACTTGCACCGACATCAACACCTTGACGAGGCAGAAGGAACTTCTCCTGCAGAAGCTGAGCACCTTTGAGGAGACCAACCGCACCCTCCGAGATCTGCTGAGGGAACAGCACTGCAAAGAGGTGAGTACCTGACCTGGCGTGGTTTCTGTGCACCTCTCTCCTCCCTGCCCAGTCTTGGAATCCTGCTTGGTTGTCTGTAAACAACTCCGGAAGGCCTGGCCTGAAAGGACCAGGGGAGTCATTGACAGAAGTGTTTGCTACTGTCATAACTGGTCTTGAAGCCAAGCCCAACAGCAGAAGGACCTCAGCAGACAGAGGGCATTCTGGGAGAAGGGAAGGGGAAGTCCTAGACCTGATGTTTTCTGTCCCCCTCTTCTTCTTTTTTTTTCTCTCTCCTCCCTCCTCTCTTTTTCCCTTGAATCACAAGCTCACAGTCTTCAAAATGCTGGAGTTAAAGATGGGGTACTACACCTTCCTCAGACTGCAGTTGACGTCAGGTGGAAAAATGAGTATTGGCTGGTGTCCAAAAATTGGGTGGTGTCACTTGGGCTACATAGTGAGACCAAGGTACAAATGAACATTTCAAAAGGGCAGAGCACACCAGGTATGGTGGCGCACACCTTTAGTCCCAGTACATGGGAAGCAGAGGCAGGCAGATCTCAGAGTTTAAAGCCACCATGGTCTACAGAACAAGTTCCAGGACAGCCAGGGATACACAGAGAAACCCTGTTTTTAAAAACAAACAAACAAATAAACAAACAAAAAAGGGATGGGGTGGGGTTGGGGTGGCAGAGAACAAAATAGGAGGGAAAAAAGCTGGGGATGTTGCTCAGTGTTGGAGGCCTTGCCTCTCCCACGGAGCCCTCCAGGTTTCATCCATAGTGCCACAGATATTTTGTGTGTGCATGTGTGTGTGTGCATGGCTATGTACTTGCACACCACAGCAAACATGGAGGTCAGAGGATAATTTTGTGGAGTTGGTTCTTCTACCTTTATGTGGGCTCCAGGAGTCAAACTTGGGTCACTGGGCTTACATAGTCATTCTAAGCACCTTCACCTGCTGAGCCATATTTGAGGGCTCTTCCTTATTTTATTCTGGGAGGGGTCTCACATAGCCCACGCTACTCTCTAACTGCAATTAGTCTGAACTCTTGATCTTCCTGTGTCCACCTCCCAAGTGCTGGGAAAGATGTGCGAGCCTCCACGCTTGGCTCTGATGTTCCTGGAACTCTTTCGTAGACCAGGCTGATCTTGAACTCACAGAGATCCTCCTCTCTCTGCCTCTGCCACCTGAGTGCTGGGACTAAAAGTGTATGCCACTGTGCCCAGGCCTTGAATATGGACTTGAACAGGAGGGAGACAGTAGGGCAGTAGTCTTTTGGGTGGAGATGGGTGTCTCATTTTGTAGCTGGCCTGGGACTTGGGATTGCCACACTACCTATTCTTCCTGCATGCTGGGATTCCAGGCCTGAGCTGCCATACCTGACCCTGGCATACTGTTTTGTGATAGGTGTACTTTATGGAATCAAAGATAATGTGTGTAGGACATAACATTTCACATGTGTGGTAACAACACTTAAAAGCTACTTTCAACAATTTTTTTCTAATATGTTATTAACTAGAGTCATTATGTTGTATGGTGGGTCTCTTAAACTTAACTATTTTGTAGCTGGAAAACATTTTTTTTTAAAGATTTACTCTGTGTGTGTGTGTGTGTGTGTGTGTGTGTGTGTGTGTGCCTGCAGAGACCAGAAGAGGGCATCACCTCCCTTAGAGATGGAGTGACGGCAGTTTGTGAGCTGCTGTGTAGGTGCTGGGAACTGAACTCAGGTCCTAAGCAAGAGCAGTGTGCACTCTTAACTGTTGAGCCACCTCTCCAGCCCTGTGACCAGCTGTACCTCCTCCATCTGGTCACTGCCCTTCTCTGCTCCTGTGTTTGACTTTTGCAGATTCTATATATGAATGAGGTGATGTTGCCTTTGTCTGTCTGTGTCTGCCTTATTTCATTTAATATTGTGGTCCCCAGGGTTAGCCATGCTGCCCCAAATGGCAGAGACCGCCCCCCACCATCCCCACAACACTAATGATGGGTGTCTGATTGTGCATTGTGTGCACACTCGTTCTTCAGTGACTCTGAACCTTGGAATTAGGAATACTGCTGTGTTAGCAAATATCCATGTTCTCCCAGGGTTCTGGGGAGTGCAGCAGTGGGGACATGAGTGTTAGACAGGAGCTCTATACTGAGTTACATTCCCAGCCCAGCGAACATTCCTGAGAAGACTGTTTCTGTTTCGTTTCACACACACACGCACACACACACACACACTCACTCACTCACACACAGGCACACGTAATAACTAATAAAAAATGCTATACTCCCTGTCCAACTTTCAATGTCAAGTCCCTTGTGTCTCCATTTGTGATGCAATCTTCTCCTCAGAGGGAAACTCTTTTTGTTTTTATTTTTATTTTCCTTTATGTGTATGGGTGTTTTGCCTGAATGTGTGTTTGTACACCATGTTGAAACAAGAGTCTCATTCTATATATAGCCCAGGCTTGCCTGGAGCTTTGAATCCTCTTGTCTCTGCCTCTCAGACCCCCAACAGTCCCGCTTCAGCTTCTCAGGTGCTGGGATTGCAGGTGTCCGCCACCATGTCTGACCAATACTTTTATGACATCCCTTTTTCCTCCTTCGGGCCTAATAGGGATTTTTGCTGCTATATTCTATATTGTAGGGGATCCCTTCTGTTGATGGACACTTGAATTGTATTGATGTCTGTGTGCTTGAAAGTTTCTGAATGAGCATGGTAGCAGAGGCCTGAGAGGTGGAGGCAGGAGGATTGCCCCACAGTGATTTCCCAGCTACACAATGAGAATCTGTCTCAAATAAACAAATAAAAGTAAATAAATGAAAAGTCTAGAATATGTTTCTACTAATGCTTCTAGTTATAGCCATATTCTTCTCTAAAATAGTTATACTTGTTTAATTTCTGGCTTGGTGATCTCAGGCAGGTAATTCATACCTCAGTTTTTCTTCTCTGACATGGGGAGAACATCCTTCTCTTGGGATTGTGCAAAGATGAGAGAATTTATGGATGCAGACTGATGTCCTTCCTGGCATGAGACAAGTGCCTGGTAAATTGTAGCTGCTGCTGCTTTTCCTGGAGGGTGTGGCCTTATACAAGTGTTCACTCAGTAGTCCTTGCTAGCCTGGAATTTACAGTGTAGACCCAGGCTAGCCTTGAACTCCTGATTACAAGTGGGTGCCACTACCCTCAGCTTTTATTTGGTTTTGGGTTTGAGGCAGGGTCTTATGGGTAGCTGAAGTATAACCTTGAATTCCTGAACTTTGTGTTTCTGTCTTAAATGCTAGGATGACAAGCCAAGCCCTTGGTTCTGGTTTTACTTTGAATGGTTCTTATGTAGACTTAGCTCTCTGTGTAACGTAGGCTAGCTTTCAATTTTCTTTTCTAAACAAATTTATTTTGCCCTAAACAAATTTATTTTGCCAGGCAGTGGTGGCACACGCCTTTAATCCCAACACTTGGGAGGTAGGTAGATCTCTGAGTTCAAGGCCAGCATGGTCTGTAGAGTGAGTTCCAGGACAGTAGGGCTACACAGAGAAACTTGTCTCACAAACATCTTAAAAAAAAAAAAAAAAAAAATATATATATATATATATTTTATGTGTATTAGTGTCTTGTCTGCATGTATGTACGTACGTACATACATGCCTGGTACCTGCAAAGCCCAGAAGAAAGGCATCAGATTGCCTGGACCTGGAGTTAAGGATAGTTTAGAGCTGCCGTGTGCATTCTGGGAACTGAACCCAGGTCCTCAGCAAGAGCAACAAATGCTCTTAACTTCCAAGCCATCTGTCCAGCCCCTGACCTTCAATTTTTTTTTTTTTAAGATTTACTATTTAAAATTTGTGTGTGTGTGTATGCATATGAGTGCAGGTACCCTAGAAGGTCAAAGGCTAGAGACCTAGGATCCCCTGGAATTGGATTTTACAGGCAGTTGTGAGTCATCACAGGGGAGCTGGAATTCAAACTCAGTCCTCTGGAGGAGCAGCGAGCACTCTGAGCCTTTGAGTCGTCTCTCTCACCCCTGGCTTTCAGTTCAGTGCTTGCCTTCGCCTCCTGATTGTTAGGACTTCAGGGGTGCACACCAGGCTTTTCTCCTTTTATGACTTCACCTCTATCATCCCGGAGCCTGGCTCTTACTGGACAAGAATGCTTGTCGACCTGAGTTCCTACTCACAGCATGTCTGCTCTGTTCTGTGGGGCTCAGGGCTGACCACAAAGGCAAGTGCTCAGTGTTTGGACTGCTGCTCTGGCTTTGGAGTCTGGGTCCACTTCAGGCCCAACTCTGCCCCTTGCAGCTGTGTGGCCTCAGGTCCTTTGCTTGTCCCCACCCCACCCCACCCTCAGCTATAAAGTGAGAGAATGCCGCCTGGAATATGGAAGGTTCATAGAGTGGGAAGTTTGGGGAGTGTAGGTGGGGCAGGAGCCTGGGTGGCATGCCTGATTGCAACAGCTGTAGGACTGTCTTTCCTTTCCTTTGGAGTGACAGTCTCACTGTGTGTCCAGTCTGCCCTTGAATGTTCCATCCTCCTCCATGAGCCTCTCAGGTGCCCGCTGCTATCCCTTGTCAGTACCTGGGTCCTTAGAAAATGGCATCAGGGGACCTGGGAAATTAGAAGGAACAAGAGTGTAAGCCTCCTTCAAAGAATGCTTTGTTTGCATGTCAAGAAGCAGAGGTGGGGGGGTTGGGGATTTAGCTCAGTGAAGGCCCTGGGTTCGGTCCTCAGCTCCGAAAAAAAGAAAAGCAGCAGACTGGGGCAGTCACAGAGATGCAGTGAGTGAGACAATGAGCAGGAGAAGTAGTGATCGGAGGAAATCCAAATGGCTGCTGGTGTCTAAGAGGCTGAGTCTTAGCCGGGTGGTGATGGTGGCCCACACCTTCAGTCCTTGCACTTGGGAGGCAGAGGCAGGTAAATCTCTTGAGTTCAAGGCCATCCTGGTCTAGGTCACTGAAGTGAGTTCTAGGACAGCCAGGGCTACATAGAGAAACCCTGTCTTGAAAAACAACCAAAAAGATGCTGAGTCTTCCTGACAGTTAGGGAAGTGTGAATGAAAAGAGCACAAAGACCTTGACTATCTAGGACTAGTGAGATTGGTGAAGCAAGCGCTCAGCTCCTGCAGGGGCCATGTGACTTAGTGCATTCTGACTCCTCGGGTCATTCCGAGAGACCACTCTGCATGCCCAGCAGTGTCCATTGCCTCGTTGTCTGCAGTATAAATCAAGAACAGCCTAATGGCCCAGACTGTAGGAAGAGTTATGTAATGGAAGATTAGAGACAGTGGGCCAGGGAGATTGCTCGGAGGGTAAAAATGCTTGCCATATAACTGTGAGGACATGAGTTCAAATCCCCAGAACTGATGTAAAAGCTTCTGGGTAGAACTTGTGTCTATAATCCTCTGGGGACACGGAGGTAGGGACAGGAGAATCCTGGTAGCTTAAGGACCAACTAGCCTGAGTCAAGGTAGGAGATGAGGACCAACACCTGAGGTTGTCCTCTGCACACATGTATGGCATGCATACCCTACATTCACACATGTGAAGGTGCACATACACAGCCTTGTCCATACAGGTTGTATACATACATACAAATGCAAAAAGTTGAGATACAGAGAAGGGCTTTAAAATTCAATAGAAGTCAGGTGGTGGCATGGGCTTGTAAATCCCAGCACTCTGGGAGGCAGGGGCAGGAGGATTGTAAGGATCCCTGTAGGCCAGCCTGGGCTACATAGAGATTCTGTCTGAAAAACGACTAACAGTAAAATATAAAGGTAGGGGCTGGAGAGATGGCTCAGCAGTTAAGAGCATTCCTGCTCCTTCAGAGGACATTTGGTTTTCAGCACCCATGTGGTGACACACAACCATTTATAACTCTAGTTCCAGGGGATCTGATGCCACCTTCTGACTTCCTCAGGAACTAGGCACACATGTATTCATGTAGGCAAAACAGTCATACATGAAATAAAATCTAAAAAGAGCCAGTTGGTGGCACACGCCTTTAATCTCAGCACTTGAGAGGCAGAGGCAGGCGGATCTCTGAGTTCGGGACCAGCCTGGTCTACAAAGCGAGTTCCAGGAAAGGCGCAAAGCTACACAGAGAAATCCTGTCCCGAAAAACAAAAAAGAACAAAACAACAACAACAAAAAAATTAAATAAAATGAAGGGACTGTAGCAGTGACTCTGTGATTAAAAAGCACTTACTGCTCTTGCAGGGGGCCTAAGTTCAGTTCTCAACATCTACATGGTGGCTCACAACCATCTGTAGTAACAGCTTCATGGGATCTGATGCTGTCTTCTGACCTCCATGGGCACCAGACAGGCACTTGGTACACATACACCTATGCAGGTTAAACAGTCATACAAATTGTGGCTGGAGAGATGACTCAGTGGTTAAGTCTTAGCTGCTCTTTCAGGATTTTTTGATTTGGTTCCCAGCACTGACATCGTAGCTCACAAACACTTGTAAATCCAGTTCCAAGGATTCTGATGTCCTCTTCACCTCTGTGGGCACCATACACTTGTGATACACAGATAGCCATAGGCAAAACACTCATATACATATGACGAAAAAAATAAATTTTTTAAAACATTAGAAGTAAAATGAGCTGAACAGTGGTGGTGGTGCATGCCTTTAATCCCAGCACTTGGGAGTCAGAGGCAGGAGGATCTCTCTGAGCTCAAGGCCAGCCTAGTCTTCAGAGTGAGTTCAAGGACAGCCAGCGCTACAAGACAGAGAAATTCTGTCTTGAAAAACCCAAAAAAAACAAAACACTTAAATGCAGTGCATGGAAAAGGGTTGGGGGGTTGGGGATTTAGCTCAGTGGTAGAGTGCTTGCCTAGCAAGCGCAAGGCCCTGGGGTTTGGTCCTCAGCCCTGGAAAAAGAAAAAAAAGAAAAGAAAAGAAAAGGGTTGGGAAGGCCCATGATCAAACTATTAGCTTTAGGTTGAGATCTGGAGGGTGGACCTGGGGACATTTAATAATTTAAATAATAATTTAATTTAATAAATTAAACTTTTTATTTTATTTATTTTGGTTTTTTAAGACAGGGTTTCTCTGTGTAGCTCTGGTTCGCCTGGAACTAGCTCTGTAGATCAGGCTGGCCTTTGAATTTACAGAGATCCTCTTGCCTCTGCCTCCTGCGTGCTGGGATTAAAGGCGTGCTGCACCACCACCACCACCACCACCACCACCACCACCACCACCACCACCACCACCACCACCACCACCACCACCACCACCACCACCACCACCACCTGGCATATTGAACTTTATTAACATTCATGACATTATAATGAGACTGGGTTGATACATACTAGTGTGGCTAGAAATAGTTTGGGGAGAAGAAAATCCCTGAGATTGTAGACTGTGTGTTTATTTAAATCTTGGTTTTTTTTTTTAACCATGCTGAAGGATTCCGAGAGACTAATGGAGCAACAAGGTGCATTACTGAAGCGTCTGGCAGAGGCGGACTCAGAGAAAGCGGTAACTCAGCACACACCCTTGACCTCCCTCCCTGGGTTAGCTGCCAGAGGGCTGGGCTTCCAGAAACAGAGATGCTGAATAGAGGGCAGGCCTGGAGCAGGAGCCTCTTCTGCCATCTGTCTGGGTGGTACTTCACGTTCAGTAAAATGGGTGGGCACCTGGCTTTGCTGCCTTCTCTACTAGCTTACCGAGCTAGCTGGTCACCGGAGGGCTCAAGGCACAAAGTGAGACCCCAGCATGAGGGATCATTAGTTCTTTGGCCCTGTTAAACCTGGATTTGTTTTTTGGGTTCCTAGCAGCTAAAAAGCACATACTGTCATGTGTGGTGGCGCACGCCTTTAGTCCCAGCAGAGGGAGGCAGAGGCAGGCGGATCTCTGTGAGTTCAAGGCTACCTAGTAAACAGAGTGAATTCTAGGACAGCCAGGATGACAGAGTAGAGACCCTGTCTCAAAAAGAAAAAAAAAAAAAAAGTACATGCCTTTTTACTTTGCAACCCCCGTTTTAGAATTCTCCCCAAGGCTTCATGTTCCATGGACCGTGAAACTGCAAAAAGTTAGCTTATGAGTGCGAGAAGCGAGCGAGAGTCTCAGTTCACCAGGCTTCTTAATCCCGAGACTTTGGGAGCGTCTGGGATTGAATGGGAAGGGAGGGACAGAGAGGCCTTGCTGCCTGACTAGTGATCATCATGGAGGATACCAGTTTGTGTGTGCGTGTGTGTGTGTGTGCGCGCGCGCGCGCGCGCGCGTGTGTGTGTGTGTGTGTGTGTGTGTGTGTGTGTGTGCGCGCGCGCGCGCCTCTCCCCAGCTCACCAGCCCTCACATTCTTGGGGTGCTTTCTCAATAAACCATCTCTAGCAAGGTGAGGAAAAAGAGAAAGAGGAAAGAAAATACAGATTTGAGGAAGGAGTGGAAGTTGAGGGTACTGACGTTGCTTCTACCACACTCCAAGCTTAGGAAGCTGAGCTAAGCTATGGTGGTCAGGATGCTGAAACATCAGCATCTGTTCCAAAAGATGTGGAGGATGCAGTTGGATTGTGAGATTTCTAGAGTGTGGGACCAAATGCATGTAAGACTCCCTTTGAGTGATGTGGGGTTATCCCTGGCAGAGTGCCAGGCATTCTTTGAGCTTTGTGCTTTTCTA
Organism: Peromyscus nudipes; assembly: GCA_902168325.1. NCBI lineage: Eukaryota > Metazoa > Chordata > Mammalia > Rodentia > Cricetidae > Peromyscus > Peromyscus nudipes. The sequence goes on from CABHPH010131323.1 coordinate 22,892, forward strand.
TATTTTCCAATTAATAGCACCTTTTTTAAAATTGAGGAACAGATATTCATGCTTTAAAAACATTATTGCAGGTTAGGTGCTTCCTGCCTGGGTCTCTGGCATTGGCAGGTGGCTTTCTGTGTTGAGTGGTCAGGCCCCTGTCTGATCCGGGCGTGTGACTGTTTTCTCCTTCTCCCAGCGCCTGCTGTTACTGCTGCAAGACAAAGACAAGGAGGTGGAAGAGCTCCTCCAGGAGATACAATGTGAGAAGGTACTGTGCAGCCCCGCACCCAGGAGCCCGAGCCGCAGGCGCCGTGCTAGAGCCGGCTCCATCGCTCTCTCTTTCCCCCAAGGCTCAAGCAAAGACAGCATCTGAGCTCTCCAAGTCTATGGAGTCCATGCGCGGGCATCTACAGGCACAGCTCCGGTGCAAAGAGGCTGAGAACAGTCGCCTGTGCATGCAGATCAAGGTACTTGTAGGCTCCCAGGTGGGGCAGGGAGAGGCTGTCACTCTCTTAGGTTTCTCATGACTACCTGAAGGAAGTCATTAGTCTCCAGTGCTTTCCAGGCTCCCAGGGTGGCTGCTTTGCTGAGTCACTTGGGATCTGATGATTTTAAAAGCTCTCCATGGTCAAAAGAGACCCAGAGGGCCACACCTCTGGTGTCTGTTCCAGTAGGTCTGAGTTCTGACATCTTCCCTTCTCCGTTCTCCTCTGCCATACCTCCTTGCTATCTTTCCCACCTCTTCCTTCCTGTCTCCTCCCAGAACTTGGAGCGCAGTGGGAACCAGCACAAGGCGGAAGTGGAGGCCATCATGGAGCAGCTAAAGGAACTGAAGCAAAAGGGAGACCGAGACAAAGAGACCCTGAAGAAGGCCATCCGAGCCCAGAAGGAGCGAGCGGAGAAGAGTGAGGAGTATGCCGAGCAGTTACACGTGCAGCTTGCTGACAAGGTACAGGCCTGGGCCTTCTCCCAGAAGAGCGCCTTTGCTTGGAGCGGTATGGCTGGGGAAATGGAGGTGATTGGAGGGCTAGAACTGTCCAGCACATCCATCTTGAGAGAAGGATGACTCGGGAGCTGCCCACAGGGTGCAGTGGGAGCCTGGGAGCCTGGGAGCTCAGTTTGGCTTTCTGTACCACTTGTAGTAACCCCTCATCTTGAGGGAGGCAGCAGCAGAAGGCTGGGTCTATCTAGGTTAGCCCACCCTACCTCCTTTCAGCCTGGGTGTTGAAACCAGGCTGACAGGCCGCTGTCCTGTGTTCCCAGGACCTTTATGTCGCTGAAGCTTTATCTACCCTGGAGTCATGGAGGAGCCGCTACAACCAGGTGGTGAAAGACAAAGGAGACCTCGAGTTGGAAATTATTGTCTTGAACGAGTACGTCTTCGCGTTAAGAGGGGACTGAGGAGGGACGGGAGGGGAGGGGAAAGGAGCTTGGTGCCCTGAGGTCTCAGCGTTCATGAGGCTGCTGTGGTCTCTGGGGCTGGAGTTGTAAACTGGGCTGAGATGCTGGGCTGAGATGTGGACAGCCCTGTGCCAGGCTACTACTCCACTTGTCTAGCACCTAAGAGGCCTTGGTCTCCATCCCCTGAACTGTAAACATCCATAAGTATCGTCAAGGGGATAAAGTTCCCCATCACAGAGGCCCAGCTTGGCCCTAGTCTATGTAGCAGGACATGGCACACAGTTGTCTTGCTTGATCTTGGATGATGCAGCTAGCCCTGTGCATTCTCCATTATCTGCCAGCGCTGCCTGCCAACAGGTCAGAGGTGTGGCGGGGAGATGAGGCAGCAGTAGCCTCCAGGGTGTGTGTGACTGACTTTGACCCACTTTCTTTGCCACTGATAGAATATCAGTGACCACTCATTCGTTCTCCAACGACCATTTGTTCCTTTTGTACAAGTATGTGTGGAGCAGCTCCATATGCCAGCCTGTGTGATGGCTATGGGGCTACAGCCGGAAGAACACAAATGTGTTAGCTACCCCGAGTTCCACTTGAGCTCTGTCCTGGGGCTACAGGATGCACAGGCTCCTTTGGCCAAGGAGATAGGTGTTACAGGGAGCTAGCAGCCTCCCCTTTGAGCAAAGCTTTCCTTGGAAGTGTGTTGATGGGCTCAGTTAAGCAAGCACAGGCTGAGAACCTGCCGTGTATCGGGTGCTGTGCTCAGGGAATTCTCAGTCTGGTTGGAGAAGAGAGATGAGGTATAAAGAAGGATCCATGGTGCAGATGAGGGATTAAAGAAGGGATGTTCTGAGGTGGGGAGTCTGAAGTAGGCTTTCAAGGGTGAGTAGTAGGCTGCCAGGTGAGATGCCATGTACTGGCGTGGGCCCAGTCAGTGCTTACTCAGTGTTTGCTAAATGACAGCCTCTACTTGAATAGCATGAGAACACAGCTGGGGTGGAGCTCAGTGGAGCATTTGCCTAGTGTGTGAGAAGCCTGGGTTTGCATCCCCTGAGCTGAAAAACCCCAAATAATAATAATAGAGTATAAAAACCTCTGAGAGCAACACTGGGAATGGTGGTGGATGGTCTTATAGTAAAAACCTGGAGCCAGATACTGGGGTGAATGCTGAAAGATCAGAGAGACAAAGGAACAAGCCACTGCCACATCTTACCTCACCAACTCCACAAATCCTCTGACTGAAGTCTCTGAGTCCTCAGCCAAAAGCCGAAAAGGGGCTTTTGCTGAAAAGCTTTAACCAAAAAGCTTTAGTTCCTGTCTCCTCATGCCTTATATACCTTTCTCTGCCCAGTCATATTACTTACTTCCTAGTGCTGGGATTAAAGGCATGTGTGCTTCCCAAATACTGGGATTAAAGGAGTGTGCCACCACTGCCTGGCCTCTGTTTTAATCTATGTGGCTTTTTCTGTTCTCTGATCTTCAGGCAGATTTTATTAGGGTACACAATATAGCACCATACGATAAGGTAGAAATGGTCTTTGGTGGGGGTGGACTCCATTCCTACAAAGATCTGGGAATTGATTCTATCTGCTGATCTTCCAGCCGGGTGACAGATCTTGTAAACCAACAACAAAGCTTGGAGGAGAAGATGCGGGAAGACCGGGACAGCCTTGTGGAGAGACTGCACCGGCAGACTGCCGAGTATTCTGCATTCAAGCTGGAGAACGAGAGGCTCAAGGTCTGGATGCATACTGAGAGCTGGCTGGCCAAGGGCAGGCTGCCTCAGTGGGCCAGATGAGCCTGGGGTCTTCTGAGGGCCTGGGCAGCATGTTGATAAAGGGAATGCTCTGGTGTCAGGGAGTCTGGCCGCAGAGCTGCATGGGTGTGGGTGTGGGCGGGCACATTTAATCATTTATTGCTGCAGCTCCCTGAATGGGGGGGGGGGGGATGAGTCCTGCTGAGAATATGGTAACTCATGTGAAATGCTTACATGATGCATTTAGTGAACACTTGCACAACAGAATTCACTGACTTTGGCCCTAACCATGGCTCTCTAAGGGTCTGCTGGGTACTTCACACAATTTCAATTTAACCTTCCGATTGTATGTTGACTAATTTTGGTTAATAAGGAAATTGAACTGGGGTGTAGCTTACTTTAGAGCTCTTGCCTAGCAAGCCTGGGCTCCTAGGTTTGATTCTAACCTGCCAAAGATAATAAAGAAAGCAAGGCTCAGCCAGGCGGTAGTGGCACACCCTTTAATCCTAGCACTCAGGAAGTAGAGGCAGGCGGATCTCTGAGTTTGAGGCCAGCCTGGTCTACAAAGTGAGTTCCAGAGAAACTCAGGGCTATACAGAGAAAACATGACTTAAAAAAAAAAAAAGCAAAGCTTAAAGAGGGTTTTGCCCAAGGATGTATTTGGAGTTGGGATTTGAAATTTAGAATGATTCTGTAGACCCAGCTATTTATTACTGGATGTGGAGGTACATGCCTGTAATCTCAGCACTAAGGAAACTGAGGCAGGAGGATCACTGTAAGTTTATTAATTTGAGGAAACCTGGCCCACAGAATGAGATCTGCCTCAAACAAACCAACCCAAACTCCAAGTAGATTCCTGACTCAGACCAAACTCCTGAGCAGAGGTGACACTTCAGAGATTTTCCCTCTGATTTTAGTTTTTGTTAGGCAAGGCAAGTATGACATGGGAAAGTATACAAATCCTTAACTTTCCATGATGGGGACAGCTTTTCAATCACGGAAAGTTCCGAGCACCCTGGAACCCTTGTAAAGGCAGCTGCTGACTGTCATCACAAATCCATCTGTGGGCTTGTGGACTGACAGAGTCTGTGTACTGATGCGTGCTTTTCACTCAGCACAGTATGTGTAATTTACCCCTCGCTGCTGTAGGTGGGAGCTGGGAGGTGGATCCACTAGTGTTGGTCTGATTTACTGGTGGTAGTGGCCATCTCTTGGGTGCATGTAGTTGGTTATACTCCTTGAAATAGAATTGTGAGGTCATCTGCTGATTCAGCCTTAGCAGATGTTAACAAGCGGCAAAATGGTTGTATACATTGTTTCCACCGGTGACAAGTCCGTCAACAGTTGCCTTGTGTCCCCTTGGCAACACTTGGTATTATTATCCGTCTTTTTTATTTTTATTGCATTGTTAGACACCCTGAAAATACCTTCCAGAGGGCCAGGAGTGGGGACACACGAGCTGAAGGACAGCATGGGTAGACTATGTACAATGAGTTTCAGGCCAACTTAGGATACATAGAGACCCCATCTCAAATAATATGAATAACCTCCAAATCCAGCACTTAGGGATTAGTTACAGCATGGTGTATGAATATACACTGTAGAATATACACTGTAGCCTTTGAAAGTGTTGCCTGTGGAAGTATATCCTCTTAGACAGTCAGATATGTTCCTAGGAAACATCACAGAAGCTGGGGGTGTGGCTCAGTGGTAGAGGGAGCAGCTGGCATGCACTAAGGCCCAGGGTTCCTTGTCCAGCACTGGACAGGTCTCTGTCGTCACAGTGAGTATGTTTGTCCTGATGGGAACAGTCAGGCGCATTCACACCCTTCACCCAGCCAGTGCTCTGAAGCTTTTCCTTCTGCTTCCTGCTTCCTCCTCCTCCTCCTCCTCTCTTCCTCTCTCGATCTGTGATGCTGGATCATTGTCTTAAGCCTTTCTTTGTTCTTTCCCTCCCTCCCCACTTTCACCCTCCTCCCCCTTTTTTTTTTGATAGTGCATTTTTATGCCTTAACTAGCCTCACATTTGCAACCGTCCTGCCTCAGCCCACTGAGAGCTGGGATTAAATGTGAGCCACCACTCATCTGCTTGTCTATTCATGCTCCTGCTGGCTCCTCACTCCTGTTTATCTGTATTGCAAAACCAGTTAAGTATCAGGTAACTATCTGAGAGACATGAGGGGATTCATTGTCTTGAAAATAAATTTACAACATATTGTTGTTAAAAAGTATTTTGTGCCAGGCGGTGGTGGTGCACGCCTTTAATCCCAGCACTCAGGAGGCAGAGGCCCGCGGATCTCTGTGAGTTCAAGGCCAGCCTGGGATGCAGAGCAAGTTCCAGGAAAGGCACAAAGCTACACAGAGAAACCCTTTCTCGAAAAAAACAAAAAACAAAATTTTGCAAGTTTTAAAAGCATCATATAATTTGTTTATTCATGAAGAAAGTTATAGAACAATAGCTATTTGGGCAAATCTTGAGCCTTGGGCATGTGATCCATGTGTTTTATATTCATTTTCTTTCTAGCATGCTAGGCAAGTCCATTATCACTTGGCTGCACCAGCCCTCTATTCCCTTCAGATTTTGTATATTGCTTTAGGGATAAGAAATAACATTTATCTGTCATCGTTTCTGTCTAATGGAGGGCTCACATTAGGAGTCTTGCCTGGAAACTCGCTGATGAAAATTTCTGTATAGGGGCATGTTCTTTGCTGGTTTCTACAAGTAGACAGAGGGTAAGAAGGCCCTGATCTTGAACCTTCTTTCTGGTTGCTTCTTTAGGCTAGCTTCGCCCCTATGGAGGACAAACTCAACCAGGCTCATCTGGAGGTCCAGCAGCTGAAGGCATCGGTGAAGAACTACGAAGGGATGATCGACAACTATAAGAGCCAGGTAGACCCCTTGGGTAGCCTGGGCCCCTGCTTGGCAGCTCACCGTGAGCGAGGCCTGAGGGAAAGGGTGCGAGGAGAGGGCTCTGCCCAAGAGCACCCATTGTGGTTTTGTTCCCTAGGTGATGAAAACCAGATTGGAGGCTGATGAAGTGGCTGCCCAGCTAGAGCGCTGCGACAAAGAGAACAAGATGCTTAAAGATGAGATGAACAAAGAGATTGAGGCGGTACTGTCCCTTCCTCGCTCTCTTCCCTGCCCTGTCCAAGTGTCTGTCCAGTGGCACTGTGTGCCCTTGACCCTGCCTCGTGTGACTCACAAGAGGCTGTTTTCTGGCTGGTCCCCCCACCATGTGTGTGTGTTCCTTTTTCTCTGTGTTGTCCCCTTCCTGGCCTTTTCTCTATACTATGATCTTTATTTCCATTTTTTCCCCTTGTGGGTTTTTTTTTTCTTTCCCTTTTCCCTTTTCTCAAGAAAACAAAGCCCTTCCTGCTTGGGGCATTTAGGTGGACTCAGATCCACCCAGTGGCTAGGTATTTGGATACCTACTTTATTCTGCCTGGAACCTTTGTTTTTGTAGCATCTGCAAATGTGCCTCTCATCTCCTCTGGAAGGATCTCTTTCTTCTGGAGCTATTGGCTGATTAGTGTACAGGGACTGCCTTAAAGATAACCTTGGAGACAGCCTGAGTCAGGCTCAGGCGCTGGTCTCTTGAGCAGCTCACTGCTGGTCTCTGGTTCTCAGTCTTGTTAAAGCTTATGGGTGGGCCAGGGCCAGCTATGTCTAGTTCCCTCCTGGTCTGTGTATCGTCAGGGCTGCCTTCCTAGGGGAGCTGAAATTACACCAGCCTGTAATTCTGGCTTTTCCAGGTTTGAGTTAAATCCTTTTGTGGTTAGAACTGTCCCTTCATTAGTGTTCCAATAAAGTGATGGTAGAGCCCTCGGGGTTGGTGCTGAACCCTGGTGTTGCCACTGATCCTTCTGACTACATGAGTGGCCACCTGAAGTGGCGAGGCAGGCCCAAGTGTGCCTGTGGGAGAGCAGGCCGACTGCTGCCTGTGGGTTTTTTGAGATCAGGACGGGGCAGTGCTGCTGTACTCTCGAGGAAGGCCCACCCCGTTCTCAGTCAGGATCTTGCCAACAGTGGGCTTCTTTTCTTGCTTCAGGCCCGCCGGCAGTTCCAGTCGCAGCTGGCTGACCTGCAACAGCTGCCTGACATCCTCAAGATCACAGAGGCCAAGTTGGCTGAGTGCCAAGACCAGCTGCAGGGCTACGAGAGGAAGAATATCGACCTCACAGCCATCATTTCAGACCTGCGCAGCCGGGTAAGGGACTGGCAGAAGGGATCCCACGAACTGGCTCGAGCAGGGTCCCGCTTACCGAGATGAGCTGCACGCCCCCCAAGGGAGGACCACTTCCTTTTTCTTGGCTGCCGATTTCTGAAAGGAGTGAGCTATCATCAGTGCTGTGAAATAAAAGTCTGGTGTGCCAAATGCTTCGTGTTGCACAGAATGATTGTAGCTATAGGACTCGCCACTCTGGGAGCCTTTGGGCCCTCCTGCCATGGCCACCCACGTGCTCCGTGCTCTACCTACTTCTGCCCTGCGTATCCTGCCGCTGTCCTCGGACCCGCAGCCACAGAAAGGAGACCCAGCAGATACCTGGCCATTGCTTGTCCTTGTTCCATCTCTCTCAAGCTTTAACTGCCTCTCCTTGTTCTCCACAGATGTACCACCTGGGATTCTGTTCTGAGAGACAGAAGCAAGCAGCCCCTTTGCCCAGAAGCAATCTGTCTCTCCCTTACTGGAACCATGTCTCCTGCCTGCATTGTCCAAGACATCATATACCACTCATTCCACTCACTTTTTTCTGACTTGGGCAGGTCTCTACCCTTTTAGTTTTTTGAGACAGGGTCTCGTAGCCCAGACTGAACTTACTGTGTAGCCAAGGATAACCTTAAATGCCTAATCTTGCCTCTACCTCGGAGAATGCTGGGGTTGTAGTCATGCACCACTGCGCCCCACTCCTCTCCAGAAGTGCTTCCTTGGGTAGCCATAAAGGGAAGCTGCTGTTCTGTTTGTTCTGGGCATCTGCTCTGCTCTAGCAGGCTGACATTTTATCCCCCAGAAACCTGATGCAGTGTATGGGTTATTTCTCCAATGACAGCCTGAGACCTAGAGGGGACAAGTGAGTTCCTATGTCACAGGGATACTTAGTATTCATAGAGCTTTGAATCCATTGCCTCAAGACTGTTGAGCCCTTGTACCTGAGGTTCTCACGTAAAGCAGCGCTCAGGGTAACTTCTCAGACTTGCTGACCTAAGTGAACTGAAGCTGCCCTTGCTGCATTACCCCATTGAGGGAGCTGAAATCAGTGGTGCCAGAGCATAACTGGGAAAGCTCAGTGGTCTGTGGTACAGTGAGCCACTGGTAACACCTCATGTCTCCTACAGTCCCAGGTGGGCCACTGGGACTCCTGATCAGGAACCCATCACAGTTCTGGCTCTTCAGCATCTAACCCGGTTCTCCTGGTGTGGGAGGTAGAGTGGGTCTGCCCTGCCCCTGCTCTTCTCTCTTCCAGGTTGTTCGTTGAATGTGGGGCATCTGCTGACATCACAGGGAGAAGGGAGAATTCCTCCATTACTTGCCCTTACAGGAAATTCCCTCGTAAACCAGTCTACGTTCCTGTCATTTTAGATCGAACACCAGGGGGACAAGCTGGAGATGGCGAGAGAGAAACATCAGGCTTCCCAGAAGGAAAATAAACAACTGAGTCTGAAGGTGGATGAACTGGAGAGGTTAGAGGCACCTGGTCCCATGTCTGTCCCCTTCCTAGGACTTGAGACTTTCTGCCGCTTAGCTGCTTTGTGCTTAGTGTGCCAAAGTGTTGGAGGGACTCAAGGCCCTGGAAGGTGCTAGGCAGAACTCAAAGGAAGAGCTGCTTGCATTTCAGTGGTAAGCCTTGTGGGTGAGAGAAGGGGGAGTCAACCTCGAGGGATGCTGTGTGACTGTATGAACGAGGCCTGTCTTCTGGTAAGCACACTTAGGCCAAGCAGACCAGCAGGGCCTGCCGTGAATGAAGCAACCAGAACGCCAGTGTGCTGCTGAGCAGCATTCCTACCACCTCCCTGATCTGACTCGTCCTACTTCAGACTTGTAAAAGCAGTTCTAGGGGAGGCTTACACCGTCTGGCATCAGAAGCCCTGGCCTTGGGTCCAGTTCAGACACCTGCCTTCCTTGTGACCTTCTTGAACCCGTTTCCTCATCCGAGGAAGGGTCACTGTAGGTGTAATCTACCAGCTGATAGAGTCATGCCAGTCCCTCAGAGGGTCCTCATAAAGGGGTCTAGCATGTCACTTGCTTAGAGATGTTCAAGATAAGCTAGTTGTAGATGTTTGTCAGCTGGTACTATTCTTGTTTTAACTCTATGTATTTGTGGATGTCTAGGAGTATATGAGTACAGGTCCCACAGAGGCCAGAGGGTCAGATCCCCTGCAGCTTGAGTTATAGGCAGTTGTGTGCTGCCTGATGTGGGTGTTGGGAACTGAATTTGGGTCCTCTGCAACTGCACTATATACTCTTAACCACTGAGCCATCTTTCTAGCCCCTTTTTTAGACCTACTTTTAATTAATTAGTATTTATTTGTGCTCAGCATGGGCACCTGCATGGGTGTGGATGTTAGAGGACAACTTGTGGGAGTCAGTTCTCTTCTTCCACCCTGTGGGTCCTGGGGATTGAACTCAGGTCATGGGGCTTGGCAATAAGCACCTGTACCCACTGAGTCATATTTTGCCAGCCCTGTATTTTGGCTCTTTGAGACAGAGTCTCAACCTGTGGCTTGCAACTCATTCCTTTTGCCTTAGCCCCCAGTATACTGGGATCATTGGTTTGAACTACCCAAATGTTAGTAACTATGAGGAAGCCAAGCTCAGGAAAAGGTGGTTACTTGCCCAGATGGACACAGCAGGTGCCTATGAAAGCTGTTCTTATGCTGGAAACTTCTCCTCCAGAACCATGTTAGCACCTGTAAGCAGAGGACTGGGAGTCTGGCATGGTGGCACACTACTAATCCCAGTACTTGGGAGGCTGAGGCAGGAGGATTGCTGCCACCTAGAGGATATCCTGGGTTATGTAATAAGACACTGTCTCAAAAGTTAAAACAAAAGCCAGAAGGCTAAGAACTCAGGTCTTAGGGTCTTAATTGCCCCAGAAACCAGTACAGCCTCCAGTGGGGCTGGAACAGCTGGCCTCCTGTGTTTCACCTCTGCTCTGCCAAGCTGGCCCACAAAATGTAGCCAGGTTCAGCAGGACTGCAGCGTTTACTAAAGGGGAAGGTGTCCTGGAAGAGCAAAGTGCAGAAGCCACAGCTGTCCTGTGTCTGTCACAGAGGCGCTGTGTGGCTCAGCTGAAGCCTTTTTACTGGGCTGGGGTTTGGTAACAGACCTGCCAGCTGTGCTGACTTCATTCCCGTTCTTCCTGCTTCTCTCGGGCTCTGCTCCCTTACTCCTGGAATGGACTGATAATGGCAGGCCTTCTGTGAGCTCTCTGTGGTGCACACGCAGTTACACATGCATTCTTCCTTCTCCACGCTGTCCTGTGACCACCAATTGCAGTTGCACAGACCAGCAGCCACCTTGCTGATCTGAAAATACTTTGTTTCTTCTTGTGGCTCCTTGGAGATTCACGGAGATTCTTCAAGAGATGGGATCCCCAGCTCAGGGGAGGCAGCAGCCCCCTGGCAGTGGATCAAGACAAGTGGGTCATTGCAGGGTCTAATGGAGTGCTTTCACCTAGGAAATTGGAGGCCACCAGCGCCCAGAATGTCGAGTTCCTACAGGTGATTGCCAAGAGGGAGGAGGCAATTCACCAGGCTCAGCTGCGGCTGGAGGAAAAAACGAGGGAGTGTGGATCCTTGGCGAGGCAGCTGGAGAGTGCCATTGAAGACGCTAGGCGACAGGTCAGTTGTGTACTCCTAGGTAGTTCTGTGTCCTAACCTTTCTCAGCCTCCTTTTCCATCTGCAGACTGGGTACAATAGTACCTTCCTCCTGAATGTGTTGTAAGGATGAAAGATATCTGTTGTAGAGGATCAGCCCTTCTTATATGATGATCATTATATCATTCACTTTCTGCCCTCTTGAGACTCAGAAAAGCTTTTTCACATTTTGGGGATGCTGGAAAGGGGCAGGCAAAGGTGACTGGCTGTAAGAACTTCCCTCTAGTTAGCTTCTGCTCCAAGGCCCCAGGGGAATTTTTGCATAACGATGTGCCAATGGGCTGTAACTGGTTAGTGGGAGTGGCTAGCCTTCTCTGCAGGCAGGGTCAGGCAGCCCTACCTCTCCCTTGTGTGCAGGTGGAGCAAACCAAGGAGCAGGCGCTCTCCAAGGAGCGAGCAGCCCAGAGCAAAATCCTGGACCTTGAGACCCAGCTGAGTAGGACCAAGACAGAACTTGGCCAGCTGCGGCGGACTCGTGATGATGTGAGTTGGGCTAGTGGGCAGGGCTCCCTTGGGCTGCAGGCAAAACTGTCTACTGGTGTTTTCAGGAGTCTCAAAGAGGTTATTATCTCCAGTCACCTTGCCACCCTAGGAGGATATTCTGGGTGACCTCCCTCCCCTTTTTTGGTATGAGGGATTGAACTCAGGGCCTTGACTGTCTTAGGCAAGCTGCTACCACTGAGCTATGGCTCCTGTTACATCCCTTCTTAAAATCAGAATTACAGGGTGTCATCTATATCCATAAACACATATTGTACAGGTGGACAGGTTTTTTTTTGCATATCCATAGACTTTCGTGACTACCAAATTTCTGGTAGTGGTAAAAGGTGAGCTAGAAGCTGCCTCCATGTGAGTGGCTGAGAGAAGGAGTCAAAGTAAGCAAAAATAGCTCTTATTCCAGAGAGAGGAAGAACTTTGAAACCCACAGCGGAAATAAAAGAAAGCCTGAAAAGTCCAGAGGAAAAGAGGGCAATTCCCTGAGCAGACAGACCAGCGGCATTTGTCTGGTAGTCCAGAGAGGAAGCCCCAGCCACTCCCATGCATCTTTGTGTCTCCTCCCGTGGTAGTGCTAGGGGTTGAGCCTTCCAGAGTAGGCTGTTCAATAAGACTCCCCCAGATGGGGCCTGGAGAGCAGGCTCAGCAGTTGTGAACACTGATTGCTCTTGGGTAGACCTGGGTTCGGTTCCCAGAACCCATGTGGCAGCTAAGTCTGTAACTGCAGCTCGGGGGATCTGCTGCCCTCTTTTGGCACACTGGTTAAAGATACTTGCCGTTTGATCATGAGGACTGTAGTTTGTATCCCAGCACCCAGGCTTCTTATGACTAAGCCAGGTGTTCCACAGATGCTTGTAACTCTAGTTCTGAGGGCTTTGCTGCCCTCTCTTTGTCTTGGTATGCACCTGCATTTACCCACACGGTAAATAAGCAAACTACTAATACTGATAGAGGAGAATGTAAAACCCAAAACTAATCCAACCAACCAAAACAGCAACCAACAAAATTACAGGATTTGGTAAATAATAGCTTCAGCTTACCCATGAGAAAGACAGACCGAGCAATGTGTGTCCAAGAAATGAATATGTGTCTGTGGTGGGGGCTACACACCACCCCCACATTTCCCCAGTGTACTCTTGAGTAGGAGCAGCAGGAAATATTGATAGAAGAATTAGAGGGGGGAGAAACAGATAGAAAATACAGGATAGCCTCCAGAGGGCCTGGAACCTATTCCATCGGGCCCCCGATTGTCTCTCCCCTAGGGTATTTATAGGAATGCCCAGGGGTGGAGCAAAAGACCTCCCCCCAGTGCAACCAAGTGCAGACCATCTCAGACGCCTGCATTCAGGCCTGGGGACCAATCATCCTTTTTATGCAGACCTGCTGGGTAAAACCACTAGGAAACCTGAAAATGAGCTTCCACATGTGTCTTCCTCACTGGTAGACACAGACAGATGCAGAGGATGAGAACCAATCTGCTATACTAATGGAATCCTGAAACAAGCTGGTGTAGGTATTCTGGTGTCTGTGTAAACTTCAAGCCCAAATGAGAAGATTCAAAAGGTCACTCCAAATTCATAATAATTAAGCAAGAAGATGTTACAAGCCAGGTGTGGTGGCCCACATCTTTAATCTCAGCACTCTGGAAGCAGAGGCTGACAGATCTGTGAGTCTGAGGACAGCCAAGGCTACACAGAAAAACTCTGCCTCAAAAAAACAAGAAGAGGAACTGGAGAGATGGCTCAGCAGTTAAGAGCACCGGCTGTTCTTCCAGAGGCCCAGAGTTCAATTCCCAGCAACCACATGGTGGCTCACAACCATCTATAATGATCTGGTGTCCTCTTCTGGATGCAGGCAGAACACTGTATACATAATAAATAAGTCTTAAAAAAAAAAAAAAAAGCTGTAAAGGAAAAAGACCAAATAATAAAGGCAGACCTATAAAAATAAAAACCTCAGCCAGGTATGTTGACTCAGTACATAATCCCAGTACTCAGGAGGTTAAGGCAGGAAAATAGCTAACTCAAGGCCATGTACTGAGTTGTCTGGGCAGCTTGGTGAGGACTTGGCTCAAAATAATAAAACAAAAAAGCAACTAACTCCCTCACCCAAGGGGAAAATCCCCATCTCCCTCGAAGTGAATGCCTTGGGCTCTGATTGCCCATTGTTACCTTCTTTACTCTTGGCCCCTGCTCTCTCTTCTCTCCGTCAGGCGGATCGTAGATACCAGAGCCGGCTGCAGGATCTGAAGGACCGCCTGGAGCAGTCTGAGAGCACCAACCGTAGCATGCAGAATTACGTCCAGTTCCTCAAGTCATCCTACGCCAACGTATTTGGGGACGGCCCCTATACATCCTCTTACCTGACAAGCTCACCCATCCGCTCTCGGTCTCCCCCTGCCTGAGGCCACCTGTCTAGGGGGTACAGCCCTTGCCTGATGCCAGGGAACTGAGGAGCTGCCATCCTGTAGCTGGCCAGCCCACTGGCTTTCTCTTCAGGTGACCAAATGTGCTCAGGGTCTGTTCCTCAACTCCTAATGGCAGGAAAGTCCCTAGAGCAGCTGGGGATGAATCAGGAAGAGGATGGTTCTCTTTGCTGATCCGTGAGCCTGGTGGAATTTTTCAGTAACCTTCACAGGCCTTCTATTTGCTACACTAGGTACCAGATATTTAAATCCCTGTGACTTTGCAGAGTCTGCTTTCTTTCCTCAGGGACTGTTTGGGTGGGCTTTCCCCTGCAGTCTCCTCCAACCCTCTTTCAGTGCATCCATGTCTTGGGTTTCTCTGAGCTGAAGCAGCAGGAGTCTTCTTGGACTATGAACCACTTACATCACCTTTTCCTTTTTTAATTTATTTTTATTTTATTTTTTTTACTAAAAATAAAACTTTATTAGTATTAAGAAATAGTGAAATCAGATAAATTAGTAACTGAGTGAGTGAGTCTGTGCTTTTATCAGCATAAAAATAAAATGGAGGCAAAAAGATACATTTACTCCTGGCTCATGGAGGTAAGATGCTCACAGCTCCCTTTGCTCCTTTGGAATCTAGCTACAAATGTCATGAAATGGAGTGGTCACAGCTACAGCAGTGAGCTATGAATTGTTTGAGCACAGAGCGAACCGTGGCAGGTGTGCTCATGACAGTGTATTCTGGTTTCACAGTGCTGTTAACACTTTGGTCACCAGCCCTTAATGGCAGGAAAAATATGGAATGCTTCAGGAATTTTCCTGTTGTCCTTGAGCAGGGGCCATGCCAGTCTTGTCTGAATTCCAGTTTTAGCATATGGGCTGCTGAAGTGAGCACCTCTTTTTCCTTCTTGACGGGTAGAGCAGGAATCGGTATTTTCTGTAGTGCCAATGGAAACCTCCTAGAGGCCACTTGTCCCCGAGCACTTCACAGAAGCCAATGTCCATCTGGCCTTACAAGTATAATCCCTATCTCATTGCTTTTCATTTCTCTTTGTATTTCTGGAATTCATTTATTTTTGAAATTTTTGTGTGGTTTTACAGGAAATAAAATTTTTATTATCAGTTATTTAAGACTCCTTTGATTTCCTTTATCCTTCTCTCTTGACTTTATAAAAGACTGCTGGGCAGTGGTGGCGCACGCCTTTAATCCCAGCACTCGAGAGCAGGCAGCTATCAGTGAGTTCAAGGCCAGCCTGGTCTACAAGTGAATTCCAGGACAGGCTCTAAAGCTACACAGAGAAAACCCTGTCTCAAAAACAACAAAACAAAACAAAAAAACCAAGTGTGGTGGTGCACACCTGTCATCTAATGACTTGGGAGGTGGAGGCAGGAGTTGTGTTATCCACAGCTACATAGTGAGTTGAAGCCAGCCTGCGTTATATGAGACCATGTCTGAATAAAAACAAAAATATTTTTAAATGATTTAATAAGATTCATGTGAGAGTCAGGCAGTGGTAGCGCTCACTTCTAATCCCAGCACTCTGGAGGCAGAGGCAGGTGGATCTTTGTGAATTCGAGACCAGCCTGGTCTACAGAGTGAATTCCAGGACAGCCAGGTCTATAGAGAAACCCTGTCTTGAAAAAAAAAAAGCAAAAAAAAAAAAAGTCCATGTGAGAAAACATGAATTGCAGAGTAGTTGATGCTGAATTACCAACTTTTCATTTTATGATGGAACAGATAGGCTGTTGATTCTTGGGTGCTGTAGGAAGATAAGGTACCTGATGGATGAAGGCAAGACACTTTGTCAGGCCTTACTAGTCAGGGTTTGGGGACGATCCCTTTCACAGGAGAGATAGGTGTGGGATGTACCTATATTTTATGTGCTACGTGCTACCTGCTTTCTCTGTAAGATTCTGGGCCATTTTGTATTTTCCTGTATGTGAAAGAGGAGTGGTGGGGAGCATCTGCTTAGTGTGTGCACATGTGCAAGATTCTGGGGTTTGCTTGCTTTTGATTAACTTTTAAATTGGGTTCATTTATTTTATGGGTGAATAGCCTGAATGTATATGTGTGCTGTGTAACATCTATGTCCTAGGTGCTCTCTGAGGTCAGAAGAGAGCATCAGAGTCCCTGATACTGGAGTTATGGATGGTTGAGAACCACCATGAGTGCAGGAATTGAACCCAGGTCCTCTAAGAGCAGCACGTGCTCTTAACTGCTGATCCATCTCTCTAGCCCTAAGGGCCTAAGTTTGATCTGCTGGGCCCCCTTCCCTCATCACCACCATCACCAACCAAAACCCACAAATGATAATGTTCTTCAGAGAGATCACTATTTTCTAGCTGGCATTGAGTTCTGGGCTTGACTTTTCTCTTGTTTTTCTATTGCTAGGATAAAACACCATGATCAGGGCTGGAGAGATGGCTCAGCGGTTAAGAGCACTGCCTGCTCTCCCAGAGGTCCTGAGTTCAATTCCCAGCAACCACATGGTGGCTCACAACCATCCGTAATGAGATCTGGTGCCCTCTTCTGGTATGCAGGTGTACATGCAGACAGAACACTGTATACATAGTAAATAAATAAATCTTAAAAACAAAACAAAACAAAACACCATGATCAAGGCAACTTGTAAAAGAAAGTGTTTAATTTGGCTTATTGATTCAAAGGGTTAGAGTTCATAATTGTGGACCAAATAGCAGAGAGCATACATGTAGACCCACACCATGAGGCAGAGAGGGCGCACCAGGAATCACAGGAGTCTTGAAATCTCCAAGCCTGCCCCAGTGGCACACTTCCACTAACAAGCCACACCTGATTCTTCCCGAACAGTTCCACCAACTGGGGACCAATTATATGAGCCTGTGGGGGCCATTCTCATTCCAATTACTACAGCATCTCAACCACTGTTACCCAAGTCTAAAACTCCAGAGTTTGGGGCTGGAGAGATAGTAGAGATAGTTCAGTTGGCTAAGAACTCTTGTTCTGGTTGTCTGAGGTGGAGCACCTGAGAGGCTGAGGCAAAAAAATAAATACATAAAAGCAAAACCCCTCTTGCTGCTCTTGCAGAGGCCCTTGAATTTATCAAGGTGGGCTGCATGTCTACAGCAGGCAGCAGTTCACAGCAACTCAGTCCAGCTCCTGGGGCATCAATTCCTCTAGCCTTAGGCCCTACACTAGTGTAGTCAGTCTTTCTTTGGACAGCCAGTTCCCCAGTAATGATACAGAGACTTCTTATTAACTATAAATGCTTGGCCTTAGCTTAGGCCTGTTCACAACTAACTCTTACAACAAATTAACCTGTTTCTATTAATCTACATTCTGTCCCATGGCCCGTTACTGTTCCTCCATACTGTACATCGGACTTCTCCATGTCTGGCTGGTGAAAATCCACAGGCCTCAGATTCTTCCCAAGTTCCTCCCTCTCCCTGGAAATCCCACCTATCCTCTCTTGCCTAGCTATTGGCCATTTAGCTTTTTATTAAATCAATCAGAAGGGGCCTTAGGCAGAGACACATTTTCACAGTGTAGAAAAAGATTATCCCACAACACTCATATGCACATTTACACACACGTTGAAAACAAATAGACTTTTTTCTTTGAGACAGGATCCTATCATGTAGCCTCTAGAGAGCGTGAACTCATGTAGACCAACCCTGTCTTCAAATAACAGAGATCACCTGCCACTGCCTCCCACATGCTGGGATTATAGGCACGTGCCACCATGCCCTGACTCCTAAACAACTTCTCAAGAAAGAACAGTTGGCAAATTTAGAACAACACGAGTGTGTGTGTGTGTGTGTGTGTGTGTGTGTGTGTGTGTGATTCCTTTTTCTTTTGCTCAACTAGTGTAACCATCTCTGCACCACTGGGTTGAGCTGTGTAACTGTTTTGATGGAAGTGACTTGGAGTCCATTCCTGGGAATATTCTTTTGTTTTTGTTTTCTCCATGACAGGGTTTCTCTGTGTAGCTAGCCCTAGCTGTCCTGGAACTCACTGTGGACCAGGATGGCCTCAAACTCAGGGATCTGCCTGCTTTTGTCTCCCAAGTGCTGGGATTAAAGGTGTACAACCACCACACTCAGATTATTCCTAGGACTCTTGTATTAACCTTTGTAAAATATTTTACCTAAAGTGCAATGATTTTATAAAATTTAAAAACAAACAAACAAACAAAAAAACTATATGTATGTGGGCCGTGTGCATGTTTGGTGTTAGAAGAGCCCAGAAAGAGGATAATGGATCTGCTGGAGCTAAAGTTTCCATTGTGAACTACCATGTGGGTGTTAGGAACTGATCCAGAGTCCTCTGCAAGAGTAGTAAACACACTTAATTCCTGAGCTATCTCTCCAGAAAATATACTGCTTATCCTCGGAGACTCTTTCAAAACCACCTCAAACAGATGTCACAGAGACACGGGCAGTAGAGGGTTAAAAAGTGTAGAGCATCCATCAAAGCCAGCTCTGGGCAGTTGTGACTGAGTGAAATTACATTAAGATTCAACTATGTGTGGTGGATTAAGGGAGGGTTAAGTGAGACCTATTAAAACTCAAAGTTAACAATTTAGATTTTTAGTATATTTACCAAGGTGTGATTATTACCATGATCTAATTCTAGCTCATTCTCATGAACTCCAAGAAACCCCATCCCCATTTGCAGTCATCTGAGGTCCCACTTCTATCTCTGGATTTGTTGATTCTGGACACCTTACATGAAGGGAATTGTACTGTGTTCTCTCCTTAACTTGCTGCTTTTTGTTGTTGGTATTTTCTTTTTGTTTTTCGAGACAGGATTTCTCTAACAGCCTTAGCTGTCCTGAACTCGCGCTGTAAACCAGGCTGGCCTCGAACTCAGTGATGCCTCCCAGGTGCTGGGATTAAAGGCAAGCGCCACCACTGCCCGGCAACTTGTTGCTTTTACTTAGCTAAATGCTTTCAAGGTTTGTGTTACAGAAGGTACCATTATTTACGTGGGACAGGGGAAGAATTCCAATTGTACTTCACAGAATACTTTGCTAATTCAGGAGATTGCCATTTGGGAGGCTTTCGCATTACGATTACCGTCGGTATGAATATTCACGTACAACTTTTAGTGAAGACTCGTTTCATTTCTCTAGTATAGCCCTGTAAGAAATTATATCTCCGTTTAGCTTTCCCAGAACTGTCAGTCTCTTTCAGCAG
>CABHPH010131325.1:0-20057 GCA_902168325.1 Peromyscus nudipes
AGCTACACAGGCCATGTCAGTGGTACGGTGAGCACCCCAGCGTGGTCTCCTTGGGGCTCATGTTCTCAAGGGAGCGAGAACAAAGCCTGGTAGAGAGTGGGGAAGAGCCAACTACAGTCACAGTTAAAGTGGCTAGTGGGTCAGCGATATGGGGGAACTAGTGACAGACTCTATGATGTTCCCGACACTTCTCTAGTCCACTTCTCCCTGGGTCATGTGTTACCCAGTGGGCAGGGCAGAGAAGATGGAGCTCTGGGCAAGCGCAGCCCTCTCCAGCACTTGCCAGAAGACACAAAGCTCCACTGAGACTTCAGACTTTGGACTTCCTCTCAGTACCCTAGGACATTTTAACTCTCCAGGTGAGAAAATGTTTCATGGAGACTACCCGGGTGCTGAGTGCTGAGTACTCTCGGTTGCCAGGCACAGACCATGCAGTCCCACACTGTTCCTACCTGTGTACACAGTTAATGCTCTCGAGATAGGCCATGGCTTTGCATATCTGTAGAGAGTACAGGACCAGAGTGGGGACCTTCAGGGAGCTTTTGTTTCGTTCCAGGTAGTGACCCAGCTGCCGGAAGAGAGACATGCCATCAGAATCACTCACTGTGCCCCAGTGTGGCACCAAGGCACCAGGCTACCAATAGCCACTTGACCCCTCCTTCCCTTTAGGGGGCGAATTCAAAGGTGACAATATGTTTTGGCAATTTCCTCCACCTAACAGCTAAATACAGAAGGCAAGAAGCTGTAAAGATCCCTTGCTATAAATTGCCCTCCATCCCTTGCTCAACAGCAGCCCAGCTGTCACCCGGGGTTCCTCATCTGGCCGCTGAGCTCACCTCCCCATAAGGATACAGTTCCATGACGATCCATGTGGGTTCCTCTTCAATGATGCCAATCAGCTTCACTATGTGGGGGTGGTCAAGATTCTTCATGATCACTGCATGGCGGAAAGGGTGGTGGAACAGGTCAAAGGTCATACAGAAAGTAGTTTCTTTTACACCCTCACTGCTGAGGATCAAACATGGCCTCACGCAAGCCAGGCCAGTGTCTACCACCAAGCTACAAACCCATCCCCAGACATATAAGTATATATATATATATATGAGCAATTCATTTTCCTGCCCCAACTGTGAAATATGGGACAACAGTCCTTTTACAATCAGGAGTGGGGGGTGGGTTCCCGTTATCGTTTATACTCGCTCCTTCGCAGCCCCCTCATCCTTGAGAGCTGGAGCATCTCAGGGGCTCCTACCCAGGGGACGCCTACCTGCCTCGCTCATGAACTTCTCCTTGTTGTCCAGGGTGCAGTCTTTCTTGCAGGTCTTGACGGCCACATTAATTTTTTCTCCTTTCTGCAATAGAAGAGTATGTTCAGGGACTCTGGTGCTTCTCAGGAGAAAGTGCTCCTTCCCTACCCTCAGCATGGCCATCGCAGACTTGGCTACCGCCCTAGGGAAGGCAAATAGAGCGGCCCTTCCATGGCACCTCATCCCTGTTCCCCACCGCCACGACACCCCATTTTTCTATCTCTTTTCATGCTCTCCTCCTCTTTCCCTCCCTTCTGGATCGTTCTGTGTTAGAACTAGAAAGGGCTTCAGCGACCAGAAAGCTCTTTCCCTGTGTCCAGGTGAGGATACAGTCCCATGATCTGCCCAAAGCAAGCAGGCATGCGCAGAACACACAGGGGCTCCTTCTTTGTCTATACTGTCGGCTTTCAACCACACCACTCTCATTGGGCTCGGCCTTCTCCAGCCTGCCAAAGTATAACCACATAGGCAAGGCTCACCCACGCTTCAGTGACCTGGACACCAATATGGCTGGATTCACTCAGGACCCGCTCTAACTGCATCTTACCCCACTTACCCCCCTGCACTCCCCCACAAGCCTCAGCGCCCACTACGTTTCCACCCCTAGGACACTGCTCCCCAGTTCTGGGAATGGCTCATTCCCTTCACTCCCTGGGTGCTCCAGAAATAGTCCTGGGCCATGTGAATGAGGACCCACTGTGTATCAGTCAGCTGCTACCTGTAACCCAACTCCTCTCTCACCCTTCAGACAGACAGACAGACGAGGGGTGCCAGAGAAGAGCCTGGGACTCACGTGATTGGTGTAGACCCCTTCGTAGACCTCCCCAAAGAAGCCTTCACCAAGAATACGATTAAGAACTACATCTTCACGGGCAACACCGTACTGTGGACCTGCACAGAGGGAGAAAACGGAGGGATGGGGGTGTCCCAGAATCCTGAGTCCAGTTGGTCTCCCCAGGGAGAACTGAGTATTCAACAGCAAAGATCCAAGGGCTTAGCTGGGAAATAGCATCTGACTTGTTCCATTGTCTCAGATCCAGGGAGATCTATCACCCTGCTCCCTGCTCCCTGGGTCTACATTCTTAAGGTCCTCACCGAGCTACACAGGCCCACTTAAAGCCAATCTGTATAGAATCTTTCAAACCAAGGGTCCCTCAGGTTTCCTCTGTCAGAGCACATGTAGATGAGAATAAAGGTTCCCCTGAGGTGTCTCAGCAGTCTTCAGGATGTCACTTCCTGGGGGCTCTGACTGTGGTCACTGTGGTGGGTGGGGCCCCAGACCCTTCAAGAACCTACCTCCTGGCCTTCGCAGGGTCTCATCGGGAATCTCTGCATAGATGTCTGATTCTGTAATGACAGAGAGGGGCCCATGGGCCCGGTGTCTTTACTGGACACAGCCAGGAAATAGGCCATGGCTCCTACCTGGAAGCCAGGGCAGCCAAAGCAGCAAGTGAGGGCTGGGTCATGCTGACCAGTCCAGGCTCCTGTACCAGGAGTCAAGGAAGCCACAAGAAGTCAAGGCGACACCTCAGCTTGAGTCCACGCTCACTCTCTTGGTTTTGTCATTTCAAGTGACACACTACCCATTTGACTCTCTTATCAACTTGATGTTTTCGTCTCTCCCACATCCATATGCTGCAGTCTTACCCTACAGAATGATGACTGGTGGGGGTCCCTGGGAAGTGATGAGTTTTAGGTGATGTCATGAGGCAGGGACTCTTTATAATATAAATTAGTGTTCTTAAAAGAAGACGAGGAAGAGATGCTAAAGCTTGCTTTTTCTACCGCGTGACCACACAGCAAGGAGGCAAACCCAGAAGAGGGCCTCTCCAGACAGAATCTGCAGAGACTGGACTTGCCAGTCTCCAGAGCTGGGAGACATAAATGACTGGTTTTGAGGCATTCAATCTATTATGTTTGTGCCATGAAAACTGACCAAGATCAACACAGTACCATGGTACAAACTATTCTGCCAGGTGATAGTGGTGCACACCTTTAATACTAGCGCTCAGGAGGTTGAGGAGGGCAGATCTCTGAGTTTGAGGTCAGCCTCGGATGGTACTTTTGAGCTATCATTGAGAAGTGATCGGGAAGGTGGTTCACTGTGACTTGGAGAGAAGGCTTGGCAACATCAGGAGAGGGAGCAGAGGCAGTGAGGAAGCATGAGGAAGGGGCAGAGGCCAAGGCTACAGTGAGCATGCTTACCTATGCTACAGCTTTCTGAGAGGTGGGACCGCCGAGCCTCCAGGTTTCTGCAGGAGAAGAGGGCAGGAGCTGGCTGACCTCAGAGCCCTGCAATGTTCCTGTCAGCCAGCCTCACTCTACCCCTGTCCACCCACCCGGCACTGGCTGGATCTTGAAAAGCAGCCAACCTGGCTGTCAGTGAGCTGGGAGTGTAGTCCAGGACCCCAAAGGGTAAAGGTGGAAGGAAAGACAGAAGCCGATTTCTTAAGACAGCACCAGGTGGAACAGGGAATATTCCCACGGGTGTAGACTGGGAAGGAACACACACCATACTGAAATGCTGACACTCAGGCATTCTCTCAGAGACAAGGGAAGTGAGGCTTCACTGCATGCTCTTCCAGCCCTAGCCCACAGAGTCTGAGCTTCTGTCTCTACCCTGGCATCCCTCTCATACTTACAGTGTGGGGATCTGAGGCAGGCTGTTTCTTTTCTCACCATCTAGCGGAAAACAGTGGAAGGGAGGGTTAGAACCGGCAACATGCGGGCCTGAATGGATGGCGGATGGGACCCTGCTTCTAAGGTTGTCAGTCAGCACCACAGTGGAAACTACTTGGGCTGGAACTAGAACCCTCCTTGTAAACTTCCTCCTGCCCATATCACATGCTCCAGCCTTGCCCGTTTCCTGACTGGTCCCCGATCAGGGTCACACAGAACAGAACAGCCATATGCTAGCAAAAGCTCTGATACCCCAGTGACTATAAACACAGCTCCTCCAAAAGTTACTTCCAGTAGTTGAGCACCTAGAATTGACTCAGCACCTCTTCATACACCCAAAATCTTTGCTTCTACTTAAGGGCCAATGCCTGAGGTTCCCTCTACCATCCACCTCTACGCTGTTCTATCTCCAAAGAGAAACCTACCTTTCTTGGCATTCATGATGAGAGAGCCTTTATGTTCTCCCTGCAGCCTGCAGTAGCCGTCTATGAGGTCAGCCATGTTCTCGGCCTCTGCCAGGGACGAGGTTTTGATGGACAAAGACTGCAGAGAAGAGGCCAACCACCAGTGAGAAAGCAGAGCCTCAGCTAGAATCCATCCCACTGGGAGGTTACAGGACCTGGCCCTACCTCTGTGGGATTCCGCCCACACCTTTCCGGAGTACTGTGTGTGTTGTGAGAGATAGCCACCAGGGGGCACACGGGCCATTCCTCCCACTGCCTACCCGGCGCTCTTTGTCGCAAGGCTAAGTCTGGGTCATCCTTATTCTGATCTCTGAGCAGACAGCACAAGACCTTATGTTTTACAGAAACTAAGAAGGAGGAATTAACTAAGACTGGGGGCTCAGCACAGGCTGCTAAGAGGAGAGACAAATGTTTGGTGGTCTCAGGTCTCTCCCATACTTCTAACTACAAAAAAAGCCCCCAGGTCCCTCAGATCTTGATTTCTAAATCATTGCTTATTTGCTCAATGTTAGACTTCTGCTCTGTACCTTATTTTCAGCTGCCTCTACCTACCCTAAAGCCTTTTCTACTTCTTTCCTGAAAATAAAGAAATAATTTTCATATTTCCTTAAATCTTATCATTATCATAGAACCTTGTTTGGATACTGGGTAGAGTTTTATTTTTGGTTTATGCTTATTTAGTTATTAGGGTGTAGAGAAGAGAGTACGCAAAGTTGTTACTGTGTGAACACAGTGACCAGAGAACAATTCATACAAGTCATTTCTCTCCTTCCACTACATGGACTGAGGCCAGGGGGACTGATTTTTAGATTATTGGGCTTGGTGGTAGGTGCTTTTATCTTGCCAGTCATGGGTACAGTTTTCTTAATAAGATTCATCAACAGAGAATCTCTAGTCCCTGCTGGACTTGGACAGGATGAATTGAATAAATCTCACCCACAGAGCTCCCAGGTCCCCCGGAGATGCTCACCTGGGGGGCACCCTCGATGCCCAGTTGCAAGACCGCCTGGCCCTCTTCCAAGGGGAGGCACCTGATAGACTTGATCTGCTTGAACTCAGCCAGGCAGGTGGGCTGCGAAAGAGACAGGGAGAATTGAAGACCATTCAACCCCCGGATCTGATCAAAGACTTCGGTCAAGATGGGGGTGAGGATGAGGGGTGGGGAGCGGGGAGTCTCTTTTGAGGATGGAGAGAATGAGGCTGGAAAATCCATCTCAGAAGCCCAAGATGTTCACATTGGAGAAGAGGAAGGGAGGAAGGTCCTCTTGTCAAGAGCATATGTCAAATTGGCGGTAGAGCCCGAACTGAGCCCAGGTTCCCAGGGAGTCCTGGGAGAGGCTCTTCCTTATGCGTCACAAGAACAGCAACGGCACTCTCTCACTCCTCTCCCTACTTTGTGCAGCAGCAGCAGCATGGTCAATAATGACCCATCTGACACATGCTGCTATCCCCAGATCCTCTCAACGAATCTACACCAAGGGCATGGCCTTATAAACTCTGCCCTGAGCAATGGGGGATGGGGAGAAGAGCTGATGGGGAGACAGAAGAGGAGCCAGGGAAGAGGGAAAGACCTCTGAGCCGGAGCGAAGTGAGACTTGCTCTTAGGCTCTCTCTACCTTTGTATCTTGACTAGTCAGCTGACGGATGCCTTTAGGGCCAATGACTAGATCCACAGTAATGTTCCATCCTTGCTGGAATAAAAGGAGAAAGGGGGTCGGTTTCCCGTGCCGCCCAGCTCTATTCAGAAACTTTAAGAACATCTCATTAATGTAGACTCACACCGCCATCTCTCCAGCCCTCTCATCTTAAACTCCACTGTACAATTCACCTCTTCCCATCGCTTTTCTGTTCCACCCACCTTCCTCTCTCTCTCCCCCCCCCCCAAACTGGACCCCTGGAGTCCCATCCCAGAGGCCTGGAGGTCAGGCTGGGTGAAGTGAAGAAGAAGAAGAAGAAGAGGCCATTACAATGAGTTCGCAGCGGTAGGTCTCTTGGTCGATGTTGGCAAAGCCTGCCAGGGTATTGAAGAACTTCATAACACATTCTTCCTCCCGGAGTGATGCATACTGCTGGAAGGTCTGCTGGATCATCTTCCGGAACTGCTTAGGCTGGGAGGGGGTTGGGCAGTGCTGAGTCAGTTCAGGTTCCTGCCTTAGGTCTTGTGGAGAGGCTGCCCACTGCTGCAACATGGCTCCCAGGGGCCCCACCGCAACAGAAGCCCAAACGCATTCCCTAAAGCTCACAACTGTCTCCGCGGAAGCTCACCCTAACCCTGGGATGAAAGGCAGGAGACATGGACTCCCATGAGCCAGGTCATAAAATGAATCAAGCCTCTAAGGCAGTCTTGAGCCAGGTGCACCTCATCCTGATCCCCAGGCCTGGAGGGCCTACCACAAGAATCAGCTGTCTTATGTCAGGTAGCCCAAGGCCGTAGGTTCTCCTCTTCCTGTCCCTCTGGTTCTTATCCCAGGACAGACATGGAGCAGGGCTCACTGGGCTCCTTACCCTCTGCTTCCCTCACCTTTAAGTTTTCCTGCATCTGCTTTGGGAAAAACAGGTCCAAACCCACTTCTTTTCTGAAAGAAGGGAAACAGAAGCCGCATTCGACACACACACTGGACTTCTGACCAACCAAAAGGAGGTGAGAAGGCTTGAAGACCAGGGAACTGGGTCCTAGGGCTCTGGGCTGGGGAGATAAGCAGGTGAACAGGACAGCAGGACACTGGGGAAGAGGTGGGGAAAGCTATGCTCGACATAGAACTTACTCCAGGAGTTCAAAATTGGACTTTTTGTCCAACGCATTGTGAGGCATGTCCTTGAAGAATCTCCTGGGGAGAGAGGAAGAAATGGCTTGGAGAAAGCTTGATAGCTGGAGGGTGAAGACCTCAGAAAAGGACATCTAGTTCCATGTGTTGGCCTTCAAGCACCTTTCTCTACCAGATGTAGGGACCTCGGGAGCAGGGGGTGAGGGGTGGGGGGTTCAGGGGGAGGAGGGCAAGATTCAACGAGTAATAAAACCAGATATTCATGAAACTGCAAGAAAAGAGGAAGCCCACGAACTTCATTCCTTGGGGACTCTAGCCTTGTGCTTTGGGGTTCTAGCCCTTGGGTTTCACAGTTATGTAACCAAGTGAGAAAATAGTTCTATCGGCATCAGTAAAAATAAACAACCCTTGGGCTCTGAGGGCAGTGGCACTTGCCACCAAGCCTGAAGACCCATGTGTGGTCCCCAGGGCACACATGATAGAAGGAGAGAAGTGACTCCAATAAGATGACCTCTTACACACCCCTTCATATGCATGTGTGCATATAACCTGTCTAAAACCGAATAATCTAGGGCAGCTGTCCCTCATGCTTTCAGCCCAGGGACATCACCTTCCAGTGTGGGTGTGTATGTTTGCATTTCCATCTAGATAATTAACGGTAGTACACATGAAACTTTAGAACTCACAGGAAAAAAATGAAAATAATTAATAATCCTATTGCTAGATGATATAAAAATTTCCCATCTTTAAGAAATGCATCTATATAATAACATATGCTATATGACTATATATACTATGCATTATGGCTATATAAAGTAACAAGTGCTGCACTATAAATAATAATACAGAGTATAATAGTATAAATTATGGTAAGAGCTTATTTGTAGCAATTGTGGTTTTTAATATGAAACGAAATAGACAATGCCCTCAAGTACACCAGACTTCCTACACCGTCAAGGCCACTGTGACTAGGAGTCAATCATCAGCTGTTGTAGACTTTGTTCTACTCTTGCTCTGACATTATATAGTCACTCAGGTCCCCTTAACGAGAATGGCCGCAGATACCTGGGGGTACTTCTGCACTAACACTGCAAGCCGTCAGGTGGTACTCAGGACTCTGGAACAGTGACCTAAGCTAACCAGAACGTAGAAATGCTCTAGCCTCACGCTTTATTTATCTAGAATATTTATTTATTTATTTATTTATTTATTTATTTATTTATTTATTTATTTTTGGTTTATTCGAGACAGGGTTTCTCTGTGTAGCTTTGCGCCTTTCCTGGAACTCACTTGGTAGCCCAGGCGGGCCTCGAACTCACAGAGATCCGCCTGCCTCTGCCTCCCGAGTGCTGGGATTAAAGGCATGCGCCACCACCGCCCGGCTAGAATATTTGTTTTAAGATTTGTGTCTGTGCGTGTGCTGGCATGTGCATGCGTGTACACTGTTGCCTATGGAGGCCAGAAGAGGGCGCCAGATCCCTTGCAGCTAGAGTTTACGGGTCTCTATGAGGGGCTGGGTGTAGGCAAGAGCTCTGAATTTTGGTTCTTCAGTAGAACAGTAAGCATGCTTAATTCCTGAGACATCTCTCCAGATCCCACAATGTTTATTCTTGGTCAGTTAAAAGAAAAATATAAATAACACTGTTTAAAAACTGAGGATTCCAAGGAAGTATTTCCATACTCTGGGCAAAGAAAAAACAACTGCACCATGAATCACAGGAGAAACATGTCCCGCGCCCCAACATCCAACATGGACCGCCCCATCCTTAACAGTTTTTAAGACTCAGTACCTTTGAGTATACTCTCAAATATACTATAAAGCAATAGAAATGATTACCTCTTGATGAATATTAATATTAATTGTAGAAAACCAAACTTCTGGATAGAATTGCCTATTGACAAGGTCACCCCTGCTTAAGTAAATTTTAGACACTTTTAGGGAGGTTTTTTTTTTCTTTACCTTTCCTGCATGTTCTCAGCATTCCATATTAAGTTAGTATTACTTGTTTACATGAAAAAATTTAAGACAATGAGTGTCGTGAGACCAGTGGCTAAATAAACATCCCAAGGTCATGGTCTTCAGAGGAAGTCTATCCACCATTACATATGTACTTCATGGACTGCCCTGTTCCTTCCTCTTAGTGATCCCCTGGGGCTATGAAGACTAAGGTTAACTCCTTTCTTAGATGTCATATATATGAAGGAAATGTTGTTATATAAACTTCACTCAGAAGTCATTTATGTAAGGTCCCCTCCCACCTTACACACACACACACACACACACACACACACACACACCAGGCCATTATCTGCATTTGTTTTCACTGTCTGACAAAGAAGAAAAAAGAGACACAAAGTAAGAGAGAGATTGGAGAATGGGCCCATAGTGAGAAAGGTACAGTACAACAGGAGCCTCCACATTGAATGTGTTTAAAATGCCATGGGATGAGATGCAGTAGGGTAGAAAATTAAAGATCTCTCATTTTATTTTTCTTAATCAAGAAGGGGCATGTTTGCCTGAGTATGGTGTGGAGGGGACAATTCATCATTGCCTGGGGAATATTACTGAATTCTAGTTAACAATATTGGAATATACCTCTATCCTACCTTTTTCCAAGCAAAGAAAAAAGGTAGAAAGTCTTAAACCATATCAAATGAAAGGAAGCCATGAAATGAAACAAAGAATATGGTTATTCCTAGAATCTTAGCATGTAGCAAAAGTGTTAAAAGTTTGGGGCTAGCCTGAACTATATAATGTGCTCCAGGTGAGCCTGGGCTACAGAGTGAGTCCCTGCCTCAAAACTAACCTAAACTAAAATCTGTAGTTGTGCTGCACATGTTTAATTTACTAAACAAATTCCCATTGTATGGCCTTGCATAGGCCCAAGTGTCCTCAATGGGGGCAACTTGACACTATCCCCCACAGCATGGAACACTTATCTATATCTGGGGCTGCTTTTTGTTGCCCCACATGGTGCTGGCAGATCTGGAGATGTGTACTCCAGTGTGAATACATGTAGAGCTCATCATGACAAGAAATTACCCAGCCCTGAATGTCCCCAAATGTAGAGAGCACTCAGGAAATGAAAAACCCTGGCTCTTCCCTTCCTCCACTTCTCTCTGGATAGAGCAGTGCCTGAGAAGGGGGGGGCTGTGTAGGGCAGGTCTGAAAATTTGGAAATCACAGGATGGCTGGGTGGCAGGAGGAGCTTCAACTATGAGATATAAGGGGCATGTCCAGGGTGCCTCCACCACCTATCTAAAGGTCCCTGTGGTTAAGTTCTAGGGTCAATCATGGCAGCTTTAAAAGTTTCCCAAGCTGGTGATACCTGCTTCTATCACATCCCTAGAAAACCTCAGAGCAAACCTCCCAGGACTGTTCTGTGGCTGTTGCAGCTTTGACCTTGAAGCACCACCCCTAGTGAGGCAGCAGGTAACTGCCACAGCTGCCTATGACCTTCCCCTGGGGCATGGCCAAGACAGGGGACCCCTTAAGACCTGAGATGTGTATGTGCCGACTCTCTCTTGACTCCTCATGATCCTGGATGCTGGATTGCAGACCAAGTCAGAGTTCTCCAGAGAACCACGCTGGACTGCATCTCACCTCTCCTGGATCCTGTAACCAACCCCTTTAATGGTTGTAAGTTACTCCAAAATAAACCTCTTTTAACTACCAGATAAACTACATGGGATTACCTTGTTAATTGCCACTTTACTGTTCCAGACTGTGTGGTTGTTCACACTTACTGTGGACAGAGTGAGCTACAACATGTGCCCGAGATAATGCGCACCCTGGCTTGCTTCACACAGCTGTGTTCTAACAGTACAAATGTTGATTGTCAAGGAACCAAAAAAGAGGATTTTAGTTCTTTCTGAATTACCATATGTGGTGGTTTGATAATGGTCCCCATAGGTTCATATGTTTGAATACTTGGTCCCCAGTTGTTGGAACTGTTTGGGAAGGATTGGGAGGTGTGGTTTTTTTTGTAGGAGGTGTGTCACTGGGGGCAGGCTTTGAGATTTCAAAAGACTCTCAACATTCCCAGTGTTCTCTCTGCCTTGTGATTGTGGATCAACATGTGAGTTCTCAGCTGTTCCTGGACTAAACTGCAAGCCCTCTGAAACTGTAAGCCCAAATTAAATGCTTTCTTTTATAAGTTGTCTTGATCATGGTGTTTCATCACAGAAATTAAAGAAAAAACTAAGTCAAACTAAGCTGGTATCAGAAATGGAGTATTGTTATGACAGGCCCAACTATGCTGCTCTTTGGAGGAATGTAGGAAATGTTAAGACTTTAAACTAGGAAAGCAGTTGAACGCTTTAAGTGAAGCTTAATGGGACATCCTAGTAGGAGCTTGGAAGACAATAGTGCCGAGAGCCATGTGGACCATAGAAGACCACCAGCTCAAGAGGTTTCAGAGGAGAACAATATTGGTGATGTGGCTAGAGACCATTCTTGTGATATTTTGACAAAAAAAATGAGGTTTGCTTTCTTCCCTTGTCCTAGGAATCTGCCTGAGGTTAAATTAAAAAGTATTGGATTAATTTCCTTGGTAGAAGAGATTTTAAGACAGCCTAATATCGACTCTGTCGCATGGTTATTAGTAAGCACTCTCATGCAGATCTTCAATGAAAAGGGGCAAGCAGGGCAAAAAGAAATACACAATATACGGTTTAAAGAGAAAAAGAGGACCAGGAAATTTAATGTTGGAGCCAATGCTTGTACTGAAAGAGATAAGGAGAGGCCTGACATGAAATAGAATAAAGAGACGTTGCTCTCTGGGAAGACCGCACATAGCTCAGCTTCCAACTTGTAAAAAGGAAAGGTCTGAGGAATTTTCTGCTACTGAAAAGCAACAATAAAGGAGATCTCTTGCAAATGCGGTTCAAGGGGCCAGGGTCTATACACATGGAAAGTCAAACTTGGCAGTGCTGTCCACATGGTCCTGGATTCAGAGTTGTGAAGGACACGTGAGTAAAGGGGCTATGGAATCTTCCTCCATGGTTAAGGAAAGCCATTGAAGTCAGGTGTGTAGTGTGGGAGTCTTGCATGGAGGCACTGGAAAGCCACTGCATAAAGCTATGAAAGTGAAGCTGGATTGCTCTGGAGATCCCAACATATTGGAGATTTGAGAGCCATGAGAATCTGTCAGGGAGAGCAGCATACAGGGAGTGGAAACAGGGAGAGAAGCTTGTTGTAGTCAGCAGATCTGGAAGGGTAGAGCCGTCTAAGCCCTCTGACATTAGACTCAGAGCGACAAGGTTTGGAGTTTGCCCTGCTAGTTTTCAGTCTTGCTTTGGTCCAGTATTTCCTCACTGTGCCCCCTTTCCTCCCTTTTGGAATAGTAATATATATTCAGTTCCATTATATGTTGGAAGTTGGACTAAATGCATTTTGCATTGTGATATGACCACAAGCTTATGGGAACCGAGGACAGAAATGTGGTATTTTGAATGAGAATGGTCCCCATGGGCTTATATGTTTGAATACTCGGTCTCCAGTTGGTGGAACTGTTTGGAAAGGATGAAGAGGTGTGGCTTTGTTGGATGAGGTATACCGCCAGGGATGGGGTTTGAGATGGCAAAGGATTAAAAACACTAAGACACTAAGTCACTGGAGTTTTTATTTGCCAGCATAGACAGAACCAACCTAAAGTAGAGGGTCTGGCAGATGTCACAGTCTAGCTCGTGGGAAGATGCGAGAGTCAAGGCAGGGGCACAGAAAAGCCTTCAAGATGGAGAGATTCTTGGGCTGGCTCATCAGGAGGAGTGGATGATCATTTCCTTAAATAGATGCTTCCTAGACCCGGTTTAAAATCCCCTCTGCAGTTAAAGCTGGGCAGGAAGCACCAACTTGCACAATTTAAAGAAGTTGCCCAAATACGGAAAGTGTTTACCCCCCACCCTGACCACCTTGTAATGGTAAAGTGTGAGAAGAGAAATCAGCTGTGTGCTCTGCTGCACAGTGGGGTGACTGAAACTAATAACAATGTAATATTCCAAAGGCAGCAGGAAAGGATTGTGGACATTCTTACCATAAAGAAATCATATATGTTGATGAATGCAGACAATTATGATGTGTCAATCAAAAACAGAACTTAAAAATGGAGTCTTTCTCAGGCTGAAGAGGGGAACAAAAGAGCATGCCAGTTAGAGTGGATGAATCCTATGAAGAGACTGTCCTCCCAGAACAAGTGAGTGTGGTCCCTTAAGGTCACTTTGGGGATAAAGTCCTTGTGGGATGAATGAATGAATGAATGAATGAATGAATGAATGGGATTTGAGATATGTATACAAAACACTTGAGCTGTATTTTTAAGGAGCTTTGAGCTGGGTATGGTGGTGCACTGCACCCCTGTTATCCCAGCACTTTGGAGGTAGAGGGAGGAGGATCAGGAATTCAAGGTTGTCCTCTGACACACAGTGAGTTTGACAGTGACTTGAGATACATAAGACCCTGTCTCAAAAATGAAAACATGGGGCTGGAGAGATGGCTCAGTGGTTAAGAACATGTATTGTTCTTGCAGTGGACCGGAGTTCAATTCCCGGCACCCACATCAGGCAGTTTACAACTGCTTGTAACTCCAGATTCAGGGGATGGCCCTAATCTTAGATACATGCACACATATGGATAAACACACATGTACACATAAATAAATAATAATAAAATATTTTTTAAAAAATGAAAACATTTTGCTAAGCAAAAGGGTAAATGCATGTTGGGATAAGACCCCAAACCAGCAGCGTTTTTAGAATGTTTTGGAAAGTAGTGAATACAATAGTATTGAATTAGGAAAAGGAGGCTCAGATAGCCCCAGTCTCCTGACATGAAGTTTTCATAGCTCCTTCTGTCCCTGATGGCCCCTTTCTTTCGTGCCCTGCAAACTGGTCATAGAATCACCATTAACAGAAGTTTCTAATAATTCAACTGTGCTTCAGTCCTATGTTTCCAATATTTGGATCCATCATGCATCATTCGGAGGTCTGGAGGGTCATTAGAGACCCTGCTCTCCCCAGGGGCTCTGTGCTGAGATCTTTCTATGGGGTGACTGAGTGAAGCTGTACCTGCTTGGAGTGCCCCTAGTACTGGCTGGTTCTCCCCAGGCTGAGCCTGCAATTCTGAGAAGCAAACACTAGATGGCAGTAGTCTATGGGCAGGTGCAGACTCATGACCCAGGAATAAAGAAAATAAAGACACGCCAAATCCAGTTGGCAGTAATAAAAATGTTAACTTGCTAAAAACATTTATAGGTTAACCACAAGGATAAGTTCCTTCTGAATCAAAGCAAGGGGAGTATTTTTTCTCTAATCCTAATCTTAACTTGTCAGTCACTACCTAACAAATCCCGGGTGACACATTCACCATGATTCTTTGGTTCAGAAAATTCAGTTGTTGCACTGAGTATGAGAAATATTTCTGGTAGCCTCAGGTCAAAGAAGATAAGTTCCTTGGTCTTTCTGACTCATTTCTAGCATATGGCCCATGAACTTCACATTTTAATTTGTAGTAGGATATTTACACAGGGTGATGTATTTGGCGTCTATAAGGAACTCCTCTATAAACAACAAACAAATCAATGTCAGTTAGCTGTCATTTCAGCTGTGCGACAGTCTAAGAAAGGCAACACCATGACGACAATAAAAAGATGAGTGTTGGCCCGGGAGGGAGAGGCGAGCCATTGTTCAAAGCAGTGAAACTCCCGCGTGGCGTTTCAATAGCGGCCACACGCCTTTGTCCACACTCAGAGTGTGTGACACTGAGGTAAACCTTGATGTGAGCTGTGGGCTTTGGGGGGCACAGGTGCATGTGTGGATAATCATCGACCGTAGGAATCACACTGCTCTTGAGGGATACTCACAGTCAGGAAAGTTGTGTATGTTCAGGGCCCAGGAGTCATGAGAAATCCCTGTGCCTTCTGCTCATCTTTGCTGTGGACCTACAACTTCTCTAGATAACAAAAATGAGTAGACTGGGGCCCAAGGGTCTATTTCGGTGCTAGAGCGCATGCCTGGCACATGCGAAATCCTGTACCCCAACTATAATTAAGAGTAATAAGAAGGGGCTCTAGCCTGCCCACTTGCCACAGAGACAGAGGTAGGCTACCTGCTCTCCCTCGCACAGTTCTCTTCCATCCTGGTCACTCTTTGGATGCCTGCCAAGGCCTATGCCTCGCCCCTCTCCCTCTTTTTGGGATTCTCCAGATCCCAGACCCCTTACACATTCAATGAATAAACAACTAATTCTAGAACACATCTGTCCCTGTCCTTGTTTTAAGGACTCTAAGTGTATAAACTAACTCGTGCTTCCTAACAGCCCTCCAAGATTGTTATTGCTAATATCATTCTTGTTTTAAGGATGAAGAAATCAGGGCACAGAGAGGTTAAGTAACTTGTCAAGAGCAGCACAGCAAATGAAAATTCAAGAGTCCTGTTCAGGCATCCCACTTTAGACTCTTTGTTCTTCCCAGCCAGCCCAATTCTTCTCAACAGGAACCCAGTCCCCTGAGGCTTGATGTCACCAGTCCTCTGTCTTATGCTCATGTCATACATTTTTAAGCCAGGAAAAGATATGTTATTTTTTTCTGGTGATGTCATTTATCTGTAGGCAGGTTATGCAACCCTTGATCTTGGTAGAATGAGGCACTATTGCCCATGACTTTCAGCAAAGAACCACAGTGCTAGAAGGTTCTGCCGTACGGTCTGATTTTCAGAAATAAGTCTTACTCTTGGTGAGAAATAGTAGTAATCTGATTTGAAAGATCCACTCATCACATCACCATGTAAGCCTTGTATTCTACCTTTCCATTTGAAAATCACTGGGCCCGGAAGACTATTAGGTTTGCGTAGATGTTTTCTGTATCCCCTCTGGAACATCACATCCCTGGCCCTCAGAGTCAGAGCTTGACTCTTTCTGAGGCTTAGGACACATGGGGCAGGATGTTGGATCATGAAACAAGTATGGGTTTGGGGACACCCCTATGGTGATTAGGGGACAGACTCCAGAACACTGTGTACTCTTGATGAGACTGTCTTTAGAAGCCAACTAAGATACCTCTCTGGTTGTCTAGCCCTTGAGTACCATGCTTGGCATTTGGGCTATAACCACTACCAGTTTGGAGATGGTTGGAGAGTGTAAGAAAATGAAATCACTTGCCAGCAGAGCTGGACAGGGGGCTTACTGGAGTCTCAAAATGACACGACAGTCTGGCCTGAGCCCCACAAATACAAAGTTCAATAGAACTGCTTTTCCAAATTGGCTCATTTCTGAGAAGAATCCTGTAGTATGTGATGTGGGCTCCAGGACTTCAGCAGACCCAGAAGGTAGACAGGGGCACAAGCAACAAACTCCAGGACATCCGTGGTGTACCAGCTCTGAGCACCTAAGATGGCAGACCCTTATGGTGATGCTCATGGGTCCTTGCTCGTTGGGACCAACTGCCACTAATTATAAGACTATGAGAAGTCTTTAACAGGCTAACAATCTCAGATATTCGAATCAACATGGAATTTTCACCTTCTGCTTGCACAGCGCCCCCCCAATCCCTCACCAAGGAGCCCATCAACCTCTCTCCAAGGCCCCAGTCCCATGGAGGTGGCAACAGACTTCTATCTTCAGTCAATTTAGAAGTTATGGGTAGAGTCAGAATTCCCCCAGAATGACATATTGGGCTAACTGGAAGTAACATTTGGTCAGGGTTTCCCTGGTAACATTCCTGAAAGTCTTCCAGCACTTCCAGTGAACTAACTGCATCTAAACCGCCTCCAAAGCTGACTAAAAGTTCATCTTCTAAGGTCCCACACAGGTCTTGTAGACCACAGAGCCAAGGGTGGGACTCCAGTGTATCTACCTCCCAGGTAACCACAATGTGCAGTCGGACGTTGAAGCTACTTTTCCATAAATGAGGATGCAGAGCAGAGAGAGAGAGGTAGAGTGGCAGATGGGTATCAAACTAAAGATGTTGTGGCCTTGGTCAAGACCAGGCTAAGAACACAAGTTTAGCCACAGGATCCTCTTCTGCCCCAAATGGCAATGGGACCCAACAGCTAAAAGTAAAGCCTGGCTTCTAAGACTGTCCTTCTGTCTCATTCTAATGATGCCATTCTAATGACGTCAGCAGCCTGCCACCATAATGGTGATGGCTTCCACTATCTCAACCAAAAGCTTTGTGTCCTCTGATCCCTGTGTCTGGAAATGCCCCGGTTCCCCACCCTAACTCCACCCATTATCTTTTACTTCCTTCTAGGACTAGTTCACCTTTCTTCTTCCTGGTTAATGCCTCCTGGTAGAAGACTGTTTGGGACATACTCATTCTGTCTCTGATTATAATTAACTATGCACACATGCGGCCTCCATACACTGTGAAGTCATGGTTGAGTGGTGTGTTAACATACGTACAGATTACGTAATTACCTCTTGGAGCTTGGGATGCAGCCATAGGCAGCCCAGATTGAGATTCCCATCTTTGAGAGCTTTCCTAGACCCAGGCACTGAGTGACAGCAGCAGTGATGGGCAGGTGGGGGAGACAGGCAGCTCAGAGGCAAGGGCAGGGACAGGTCAAGGTGGAGGAGGAGACCAGACCAAGCGGAAATGCCCTTTTCCCTTGTCTACCATGAAGACTAGATGGTGAGTCCTTCAGGCTGCTAGCCTCCTCTCCTCCTCTCCCTGTCTCTCATATACCCACTTTTACTTCCTAGAGGAGGGACAAGCCAACATGTCCAAAGCCGGCACTGTTCTCCCTGAAGAGGGCTCATGATTACCTACCTGAGCTCCAGACATCCCAGCTGTAGAGCCATGCCTTCACTGACCTTGCTGGCATAGCGTTGCATGTAGTCGTTCCGGAGCTGGTGGGAGAAAGGCCGAGGGTCAGACTCATGCCTTCCTAAGCACACTGATTTCTCCTGGGCTATGTCTCTCGTGTCTATATAGGTGGTTTGAATGAGAATGGCCCCCATAGGCTTATAAATTTGAATGCCTGGTCCTCAGTTGGAGGAACTGCTTGGGAAGGATTAGGAGGTGTAGCCTTGTGGGAGGAGGTGTGTCACTGGAGGAAGGATTTGATGTTTTAAAAGGCCAGACCATTCCTAGGGTCTCTCTCCCTCTCTGCCTCTTACCTGCAGATAAGGATGTAAGGTATCAACTGCTGCCCCAGTACCATGTCTACCTGCCTGCTGCCAAACTCGCCACCATAATGATCTTGGACTCACCTTCTGAACCTCTAAGACTAATAAACTCTTCTGTAAGTTGCCCTGGTCATGATGCCTCTTTACAGCAATGGGAAAGCAACTGAGACAGTTTCCCAGCATGGACCAGTGTCTCCATCCTCTCCTCCCACTGCCATTTTGGAGATAATAAAACTGAAGCCAGGCCTCGTGGTTCAGGCCTGTAATCTCAGCTACTCTGGATGCTGAAGCTGGAGGATTGCAAGTTCAAGGTCCCTTTGGGCTATGGGAGTTTGTCAGGGCTAGCTCTGTCAACTTAATGAGAGCCAGCATGGTGGCGCGTGCCTTTAATCCCAGTACTTGGGAGACAGAGGCAGATGACACTCTGTGAGTTCCAGGCCAGCTTGGTCTACACAGCTGCCACACCAACTCCAGTGTCGTCCGTGTGACATGAACAATTATGTCAATAATAGCGGACGGGAGATACGTGTCCCACGGGACTAAGCTCCCTGGAGGTCCCTGGCAGAGTGCCCGTGTTATGCTTCCTTCTCGAAGGAGACGTGCTTCACGGATCATAAGCTCCCTGGGCTATGGGTTCTGTATAACTGCTTTTCTGATAATGTTCTAATTAATCTATGAAGCACAGCCAAAATTAATGAATGCTTGCGTTGTGAACTATGGAGGAAAGGGGAAGCTGGACATGGACCTTATTTAGATATAGCAGAATGAGCTATTCCTTAAAGACCCCAAGCTGCTAGATAATAGAGAGTATAATAGTTCAGGCATTTCTAAGGGATGAACACTCACCCACTAGGAATCCTTTAGGAATCCCAATTAAAGTGATTTATGGTAGAAAACGTTATCTCATAGGAGGCAGATGGTGGGCCCCTCTGTTGAGGAAGTTCAGCATGGCAAACTTAAGGACTACAGCAGAACCCCTTCCCCTTACAGGTGTAAAAGTACAAGAGTCCATATTCCAGCAGGTAAAAAGGTTTTATACTAAAAGAGATATGTGATAAAAGAACTAAAGAAAGACTTAGGGAGGATCTGCAGCATCCAAATTGGCTAAATGGGTCATGAGAACCAGAAAAGTAAAAATGAATAATAAACTAGCGAGCGGCTGAGATAAAGATGAAGGACACAGTTGCAAGAAGCCTACACAAGTCTAGGGACTGTACTAAGTTTAAAAAACACAGACTACTCTTTGGGTCATAAAGTTCTTGTAGGTGAAGGGATATGTCTAGCGCTGATTAATAATTGTGTGCTTGCTGTTTTTTAAAGATGATGTAATTGAATTATTGCCAAACTCCTTGTATGACTTGATAGTTTTCTTTTCTGTATATAAACTATGGATTTACAGAAGTAAAATTGCAGCAGATTCAAACCACTTCTGAGTGTGTTGTCTGTCTGTCATTCGCCGAATCCTTTCCCTCCTGACTACCCAAGCCCTGGTTCTCCTACAGTCGTGGTACCCCCGATGGGCCAGTCCGTGGCACACAGCAAGCTCCAGGACAGCCCGGCTACATAGGGAGAGCCTGTCTCAAAGGCCTAATAAAATAAAAATGAGACGCTGCAGGGGGGAAAAGGGCTGAGGATTGGGCTTAGTAGAAGAACAGTTGCCTAGCAAGTGTGATGTCCTAGGTACAGCCTTTAGTATTGTAAGAAAAATAGAAGGGGGGGG
>CABHPH010131325.1:20157-37446 GCA_902168325.1 Peromyscus nudipes
AAGGGAAGGAAGGAAGGAAGGAAAGAAGGAAGGAAGGAAGGAAGGAAGGAAGGAAGGAAGGAAGGAAGGAAGGAAGGAATGTAGGTAGGAAGATTTTGGGCAGGAGTTGGTAACTTATCCATGCCCATGTTGGTGAGTGGTTATAGATGTCACTTGGAGTTCAAGAAATGCCTGGCTTGATGTCTGGCCAACAAGATGAGAGGTGCAGGCTAAGATCAGAAAGAAACTGGTGGCACCTGCTCTGTCTCCACCGTTTCTGGGCTTCCTCTGTGCAAGGGCTGTGTCTCGTACTTCTTTAGTCCCCCGGTATGTGAGGGAGGCTCAGACAGCTCAAGAGAGCCAGGTAGCACACTTTTAAAAAGTTGTGTGAGCTGGTGGGTGCCAGGTGGTAGCTTGAAAGCTGCCACCACAGGGGCTTTTGCACCATGAGAATTGGTAAGAACTACAAAGCGTGATTGGTTCTTCCTCAGGCCAATCACCAGCATCCTGCCATGGACATTACTTGGTCCTCACGACAGCTCTCTAAAGCAGATGCCATTATTCTTCTAGACTTAAAGAGGAGAAAACAAATTTATGCAAACGAAGTCCCTGGGGATACTAGGGTGGTCAGTGGCAGAAGGGGGCTAGAAAGCACACCTTAGTGCCTCGACACTAACTGGCTTTTCCTGCTTCACTAGCCAGTTACCTGGCCACACCGAAGCTCAAGAGGAGCTGGGAACATAAAAACAGCCACGGGGAAGCCTTTTACAAGGCTGGGCTTCATCTTTCTATCTCCCCTGAAGAGAACGGATGTGACTCAGCATTTAAAGTGCTATGAGACACTGGGGTGCTTTTCACCTGTTGGTAGAAGTACAGCAGTGTGGTCCTGTCTTCCTTCAGGCTCTCCATGAAGTCTTCTGGCAAGTAGCGGATTTGAAGGTCATACCTGTAACAAGATAAGATTCTGGTAGACACTGGGAAGCCAGACTCCTAAGAGTCTCCTAAGAGGGACCAAAGCTACTCTATCCCTCAGCATGCAAGGGCTATCCATGATGCCTCTGCCCATGAATCCAGAACAATTTCTTTTCCTGCTTTTGACCAGGGAGAGAACCATGCCAGAGAGTTGGTCAGCAGGCACTGGGCCTCACAGCTAGCTAGCCCTGACTGTCATCTCTTCTCCCCAGTGGATACTAGCTTTCTTAGTTCAAAGACCAGCCCTTAACCTAGGCTCTCCTCCCTTCCCACCCTCTGCTCCCCTTCACCATAACACCAACAGCATCTGGTCTGGGACTGCACCTAGGTACTGTCCTGGGATGGGGATTCACTATCAACCTGGCTTAGGTTTTGAAAATACTTGCATCAGGACACTGTGGGAGGACTAAGTCCAGAAAGCCACTTCGATTTTCTAGAAGATTCTGAACCCTGAGAATGCTCGAAGGGAGGGTGCCATTCCTACCTCCACTCAGCTTCCAAGTGTAGACATTCATACTTGTCCTGCACCTCGCCCACCGTCATCTGTGGGTGCAGCCAGTGGATCTCATCTGACTTCATGTGTTTCAGCCTCAGCCCATAGCATTCAGCCAGCTGGATGTTGGGCCCTATCCGCCCACTCAGCAGGATGGAGGTGATGATCTCCTAGGAAGGAGATGAGAGGGCTGAGATTCGGGGGGTACCTCCTGCCGGGCTCTCCACAGGCTCCCCGTGCACATCCCCTAACCTTGTGCGGCAATCTGTCGTGGATATTATTTATTTCAGATTCTCTAACAGTTAGTGCAAGCCTTGGTACACACGGTGTTCTAGCCGATGAATGAACAATTTGGCAAAATGAGACAGACATAGAAGAAGTGGGAGGAGGTAGCAGAAGTGAGGACAAGATGCAGAGGCTGAGAACACAGATCAAAACAATTAATACCAGCTGAGCATGCGCCCTGTGAAAAGCGCCTTCTGGATGGTTTCCAGTCTAGCCAGCAGGATGCAGTACAAGACCGGGCTCTGCTAGGCCTTTTCCACACATGACTTCACTGAGTCCATGTGACATGAAAAACAAGCAAGTGTCACCGCTGCATTATAGCTGGTAAGGAAACTGATGGCGGAATTAAGCTGATATCGTGGGACCTGGACCTCTGAACTGCTGGAGGAGACAGAGAATGAGAGCGACTTTAAGGAATTGAGTGGTATATTGCCCACACAAAAGCATGATTTCAGGAAAGCCGATAGGAAGGCACTAACCTTCTTGTTCTGTTTTGTTTGTTTGTTTTGGTTTTTTTGGGGGGTTTCTTTTTGTTCTTTTACCCACAGTTTCAGCAGCTCCCATGCTCACAGCTCAGTGCCACCACTTCCTGGCCCAGACAGAGAGCATGAAGGTCAAATGCAGGGCTGTCTGGAGGCCCATCTATCAGGAAGGCCCTGACTAGCCCACTTAGCTGTTGGTGCTCACATCTCTCACATGGGTCCACATCCAGTGAGCGAGCCAAGCCCACTTCTGACAGAACAGAGTTCCCTGGATGCAGATTTAAAACCTCACAGACACTGGCCCATGTGAGCCTCAAGTCTGAAATGCATGGTTACCCAGCCTACATCAGCCCACACCAGCCCACACCAGCCCACACCAGCCCACACCAGCCTATACCAGCCTACATCAGCCTATACCAGCCTACACTAGCCTGGCCAGAGAGAGGAGGGATGCTTCATTGTTTAGACTGTATGTTTTTTTAAACATGCCTCCCAAGAAGTTGTCTAATTTGGTAAGCAAAAGTGCAATTAATTCCTTTATTGGAATTAGAAGAAAGTGTGGGGTTTTTTTTCTCTCTACTAGGAAAATGCCAAGACTAATATTTAAGTAATTTTGGTTTAAAAGAATGTCCAGTTTATGCATCGGCTTGGACACCCGGGTGTCTTGGTCCAGCTGCCTCTTTCCAATTCTCTTGAACTCCTGGGAATGCGAACTAGAAGACCCTCAGCCACAAAATTCCTGTTCCTACTAAGTAAGATAATGTCTCTCAGAGCAGCTCACCCCTGGTCTGTGAGATGCATGACGGGCGGCATGGGGAACAGAGCGCACGCCAACAACCTAACACCAGCTCTGAAACCAAAACTGAGGCTGGAGGTGAAGGATGTGATCTACGGTGGCTCCAGAGAGCAGGGCGTGGTGAGAACATCAGGTCAGGCCTGTCGTTCTCTCCACTTACTTCTGTTACTGACCTCCTGTTCATCTCTGCCCATGTGGTCACCCTGATATTTTACCCAGAATGCCTCACATCTCCACCGAGTCCCACCTGCAGTCCCCACCTCTGGCACCGAAATGCAGAACCTTCCCCTTACCAAACTGAAATCTATTAAGCTAGCACCTCATTTTGTCACAGCTAGGGACCCTGAGCTAGGTAGAACTGAAAAATCTCTAAGATACGCAGAATAAATCCAGGAGTCGAAGAGCCCTCCTTGCACACGCAGCCCAGCGTCAGCCATGACCAGATGTTGCCACTTACTCCCCAAGCATGACCCACTGTTGTTCTCTCTACACAGTTCTTCTTCCTTAAGGTGATATGTGTACACACACACACACAC
Organism: Peromyscus nudipes; assembly: GCA_902168325.1. Taxonomy (NCBI): domain Eukaryota; kingdom Metazoa; phylum Chordata; class Mammalia; order Rodentia; family Cricetidae; genus Peromyscus; species Peromyscus nudipes. The sequence goes on from CABHPH010131325.1 coordinate 23,701, forward strand.
ACACACACACACACACACACACATACACACACACACACACAAAATTGTAGGATAGGCAAAATTCACTGAAACTAGGAGAGGGGATGAGTGTCTGATGTGGGAGTATATAAATATAAAACCTTAACATTTGTAAATTTTAGCCATACAATACTGACATATAAATACACTCATGTGACCCACATACCAATTAAGATACACGTTTCCACATCTTTAGATAATCCACTGTCTAGGTCAACCCTATGGCTAACTCCCACATCAGACACCCATCCCCTTTCCTAGTTTCAATGAATTTTGCCTATCCCTACAATTTCATATAATTGGAATTATTTAATGTATGGTAATTTTTTCTGTCTAATTTCTTTCACTTAGCGTAATGTCTAAGATTCACCCACACTGTTGATATATCAGTACATAGTTTCTTTTAATTTTTATTTATTTATTTTTTTGAGACAAGGTATTATGTATCCCAGGATGATCTTGACCTAGTAGTCCTTCTGTCTCAGCCCCCTAAGTGCTAGGATTACAGGTATACATCATCAGTCACACCCTGGTAATGTTTCTTTCTCTCTTATTTTGTTACACTGGGAATCGAACCTAGGGCCTTGTATATGGTAGGCAGGAGCTCTATCCCTGACCCATGTCCCCAGCTTCATTGTTCCTTTTTAGAGATGAGTGATAGTCTACTTATCAACAAACTATAATATGGTTATTTAGCCCTCTACTTCTAGAAACCTAAGGCATTTCTGTATTTTTTTTTTACTATTGTGAAATTTTGAAAGTTAATATGAAGTGTTTCTGTGTATAAATGATACACTGGTATTTGCTTTTAACTGATCCAAAAGAATAGAGTTACTGGATCAAGGGTCTTGGACTTCATAAGAAACTGCCAGGGGTAGAGAGGTGGCTTGGCAACTAAGGGTGACTATTGAAGACAGATTTGCACAGTTGGTTTTCTCCATCTCTTTTCTTTCCTTTTTAAATTAGTTCTTTGAGAATTTTGTCCTCACAGGTCTCCAGATTCAGATTTTTCATCTCGAACAAAGAGGAAGTACTAGTGCCTGAGTGAAGTGGTTTTGTTACGATGAGCTAAAATTCTTTGGGACATTGCTTGGCTCAAGGTTAACACTTTAAAAAAAAGCATTATTTTAACACAGTAATTTCTTACAGGGTCTGGTTTCAACTTGATTATAAAACAACATTTTGTTTCATTCTTCTATCTTTTTGCCTTCTCTCTTCCCTTGCCCCTTTCCTTCTCTCAGAAGTGGTGGTAGGGCCAAGGGTTCAACTAGACGGATGGGGAGCTGGCCCTAGCAGGCAGCCCAGGGACAGAGAGAACTGGATGATGGGATCGATTACCTACAGGGGAGCTGAGCAAAGGGAGAGCTGTATTGAAAATAATGAGAACTTCTTACTGTCAGGGAAAGTATTCAAACTATGGGGAGGGGAAAGCTAGGGAGGACCATGGAATAAGGGACTGTTTTGAAATGGTGGGTTGGGTGAATTAGAAGGGGTGGGGAGGGTGTTTCACTTTGAGTTGTCTTTGTTAAAAGGGCTTAATGAGCAATTCCATGTCACAGTGTTTTTCAAACCAAGCCTAAGTATCAGTTTCCAAACACCATTCTTTAGAGAAATGGCCTAAGACACTTGTAGAAACAGATGGCTCCAGGGCTGGAAGGAAAATAGGCAGCACACAGTGAGTCTAAAATATCACTTTGGACCAGAAAAAAGAGAATGTTCGGAGCATGTTGGGCATTCGTAACAACTACACACGATCATCCTGAAGTGCCCACCTGAGACAAGCCTGGGAGAGCCCAAGCTGTACACTTCTTTCCTGAGGGTGAATGTGAATGTTGCTGGGGACAGACAGCCTCGCTGAATGGCACTCCCACCCTCCACCCATGTGACCAGACTGGTTACTGGGGTTGGATTATAGAGGATTTGGCTGGTCTTTCTTCTTGATTCCAAATCTTGGGATTTTCCAGGTGATAGGACTGAGTTATTCACACTGAGTTCTAACATATGGTGGACCCACAGTTTCAGAAGTGGGTGGGGTGAGGTGGGGGTGGGGCCTTGGCCAACGATGTATTGGTTTTTCAGATTGTAAAGGCCAACCATGTTCTTGGAGAGTTGTACATTTGAGTTTGAGAGTTAGCCTGAGCTTGTGGGAGGGAGGGAAAAGGGAGAGCATGTTGAACCATATGGTCATAGAGTCTACTCATCATTAACCATGCCTTCTCTTGGAAGCCCTAACATATCTCTGAATCAGGATGGTCACCTGGTCATGCACACTGGTGTGCCTAGCAGTTGATAGACCCTGAGTTCACAGAGGCTTCCTATCTGGGATTCTCTCAGAATTTCTGTGTACGTCTTCATTGGCTGGTGTTAATTTGCATCTATTAGGATAAAGCTACAGCTTTAAGTATTGCCCTTTTCCCAGTTCTTTGACTTGTTCTAGTCAATTATTGAACACGAGGAGCAAGTGGGAACCCATCAATTTATAGTAAAAGTGTGGGTGGCTCAAGATCTGAGGTAAGAGGTGCCTGGTGAACTGGGCCCTTAACCTGTGGAGTCTGTCAACTGTGTGGCTGTGGAAACACATTGTGTCAGAACTTCATTACAGACTATGTCCATCCTTCAGACATGGCCTGGAGAAATGAATTTGACACTCATAACTGCATAGAAAGAGCATCAACATGGTATCACACAAACTAGGATGTGACCATGCACTTCAGAAACAGGGCCCAGAGGACCCTAGCTGGATCTGAACTGAAAACCTTTTCCCTAAGGACTAGCTTTCATAGTAGCATGAAAAGCTTTCAGGAGGCAGCCTGCGAGCTTTCAAAGCAGGGAAACAACCAATAATCCTAGTCAACCGATGCCTGTGAATCACAACAACAACCAGCATGACTCTCTGACCCTAAGGGTGCACACAAACCTTGGTGGTAACCAACAGCTCTCTAATTGGACTTCAGGTCAGTTCAGTACGAGGAAGATAACACCTGGTACTAGAAACCTAGTCAGCTACCTGAGGCTAGAGAAGTCATGGACCTTGGAGGAGAATCTATAATCAACACTTTACTAAAGCAGTATAAAGCCTAACTACACTATGTAGCTCTCACCCCTCATCAAGGAAACTCCTCTTTGCAACAAATGGAGACCGTTACAGAAAACTACAACCAATCAAAATGAAAAAAATGAAGTTTTGTGGAGCCCAGTCCCAACTGATACACTTACAACACAAATCCTGTGCCCAAGGCTCAGGGATCATTGTGGAAGAAGAGACAAAAAGATTGTAAGAGCCAGAGGAACGGGGATTTACCGCAAGATTGTGGCTCCTAGAAAGGTCAGAAGCCACATCCATGACGTCTCATCAACATGGCTGTATAAACGTGACCTGAACAAAGACAGACATGATAAAACGAAAAGAGGAAACCTCATGAAGCCTCGACTCTAGACAAAAAAACTACAGGCAACTAAGGAATGCTAAGAGAAGCAGAAAACTTCTTCTCAGGGGAAGAGCACACTGATGAGTTCTCCAAGCCAAGATGGTCAGCCCTGGAAACTTACATACAAGTAACATTATATGGACTGAGTAAGTTATATTTATATATTTAGGAATACACACACACACACACACACACATACACACACACACACACACCACCACACCACCACCACCAACTAAAGAAAAAGAGATCATGAATTTGAAAAAGAACAAGGTGGGGTCCATGGGAGGGTTTAGGAGGAGGAAAGAGAATGGGGAAATGATGTAATTATCACAAAATTATATATATATATATATATATATATATACCAGACAAACAAATAAACAAAAAGCTAGATTGTGAATCTAGTTCTGACAGGTCTTCCGACAGGATGACACACTCCCTAAAGCCAGTGTCCCCTGTGGTCCTCTGTCCTTGCCTATCAAGCTACACACAGTTCTGTATTCAAAGCATCAGTCATCATCCGCCACGTGCACACTATGAAAAGCTATGGCACTATGGCTCCAGGGAGCACACAACCCTCAGCCATGGAGAAGTGTAGAATATGATTTTAAGGTGTGTTACTTTTGTTTATGCTGCATTTGTTTAACTCTGTGAAGATGTGTGACTGCGCCTGTCTAAAACACCTGATGGTCTAAGAAAGAGCTGAACGACCAATAGTGAGGCAGGAGAGAGAGATAGGCAGGGCTGGCAGGCAGAGAGAACATATAGTAGAAGTCTGGGAAAAGGAAGAAAGAGCAAAAGGACAAGGAGAGGAGGATGCTAGCGGCCAGCCACCCAGCCACCCAGCCACCCAGCCACCCAGCCACCCAGCTAGCCACAGAGTAAGAGTAAAAGTAAGATAACAGAAGTAAGAAAAGGAAAAAGCCCAGAGGCAAATGGTAATAGGATAATTTAAAGTTAAGAAAGCTGGCTAGCAACAAGCCAAACTAAGGCTGAGCATTTATGATTAAGAATAAATCTCTGTGTGTGATTTATTTGGGAGGTGGGTGGCGGGCCCCCCAAAAGAGTAAAAACCCCCAACTACAGAGAAGCATATGAGTATAGGCCAAAGGATGAAAAGGCTTCCGTTTGGGGGCTCATCGGCCCTGAGCTACCTGCAGCCCGACCTCCCTTATGCGTTCCCACACGCAAACAGCAGGAGCGGCAGAGTTGGGGCCAGACCCCCCCAGCTCATCAGCTGCCATTAATGAGTCAATATTTCTTTCTCTATCAACAAAGCACTCCTTAGAAATGATAGTACATGATGTTTCCTTACTCACAATTGCCATCTGGAACCTGAGTTCTTAACAAGTGCTCGCTCTTTAGATAAGCCCAGGGTTCCTTTTGCTCCAGGAAGACCTTGCCTTCTTCCCATACCAGGGCTTCCAGGTGCTGAAGGGCAGGCTTTCTAGCTGCCTTTGGTTGCAGCCTAGATTCTAAAAGACTTCTGGTACTTTCTTACAAACATCTGTATTCCTAGAGTCTTCCTTCCTTCTTGGTTCATGTTGATTTATTCAAATTATTAAATAGTGTGAAGACTCCAAATGACCTTTTCCTCCTTCTCTGTTCTCTGACTTTTCCACTTGCAGGTCAGAAACAAAGAAGGAATGTGTCTGGATAGTTGTCCCCGCACCCCCAGGGTTTACGGCCATACACCATATGATGACTTTTCAGTTGATGTCAGACCACATTCAGAAGAGTAGTCCTATAAGATGACATCACCAGTGATGTCATAGCTGCCACAGTTTGCGTATATCTTCTTTCTAATGCTTGTATGTTTGTGTGTAGCATGCATACATGTGTGTATGCATACCTACATGGGTGTGAATACATGTGGAATCGAAGGTTGATGCCAAGTGTCTTCCAAAATCACTCGCCACCTGACATGTGGAGGCAGGGTCTGTCACTTGAACCCAGAACTCTCTGGCTTTGCTAGTCTATCTAGCCAGCTTGATCTGAGATTGCTGTGTCTGTGCCTCCAGAACTCAGGAACCACAGGTGGGCTATCATCACCACCAGCTTTTCTGTAGGTGCTGGGAATCTGAACTCCGGTCCTCAAGCCTGTGTGGCAAGTGTTTGACCTACTGACTCATCTCCCCATTCCCTTCACACAAGTTTGAGATTGCAGAGTGATGTAATCCTCCCACTATTAAACAATCCCCAAAAGTAGATCGTCCAAGTAACAGACCTCTCACTCTCCTCCTTCCCAGTACCATCACATTCCAGAACCTCCTCAGTAACCTCTCTGCTTTTGCTATGTCCTCAGGCTCAATTATTTAATAAATACCCAAATTTTCCTTAAGTGTTGTTAAGCTTTTTCATATTTGTGGCCAGGTTATTTAAAAAAAAAAGAACTAATGTGATAGCTGGGGCCCTCCCACCCACCATCCTAGATAGTGTGATCCTCACCAACCTCCACCAAGATTACTTGATCCTCACCATCCTCCACCAAGATAACTTGGTCCCCACCATCCTCCACCAAGATAGCCTGGTCCCCATCATCCTACACCAAGATATCCTGGTCCCTACCATCCTCCACCAAGATAGCCTGGTCCTTATCATCCTCCACCAAGATAACTTGATCCCCACCATCCTACACCAAGATAGCCTAGTCCCAACCATCTTACACCAAGATAGCCTAGTCCCCACCATCTTACACCAAGATAGCCAAGTCCCAACTGCTCCTTTGGTTCAGTTCCATGTTCTTCCCTCTCTGCCATGTTTTAGGAGTGTCCTTATCAAAGTCATTCCATGCAGACCTCTATCCTGCATGCTCCTGATTCTCCTGAACTGACAGAATTTTGGGTTTTTCCCTTGGATCTAGTCCTAGGCAGCATGTGAGGGCCTCTGGGAAGCCATTTCTTACTCCCCTGGATTAACAGCATTTTTGGTTCCTCTATGGACTCCAATGAACTTCAAATGTACATCCAGCAACATATTGTTATGAGTTGAAGTTTGTTTTTCCAGAAAGACATACTGGAGACACAACCTCTGCTTCCTTTCCACTGCAACCTTGCTGGGAAATAGAGTCTTTGGAGACTAGTCAAATTAAAATGAGGTCACTAGGTAATCCCACTCCCATCTGACTGATGTTCTTATAAAAGGGGAAATTAAGTCACCAAGAGAGACATGCACACCATAATGCAAAGGACAGGTGAAGAATTAAGATTTGAGTAAAGGATCTGTAAGCCAAAGGACACCAAAGACAAAGGCAGATCACCAGACCTAGGGAAGAGGCAGGGAAGGATTCCTCCACAGACTTCAGAGAGGGCATGGCCCTACCAACACCTTGATGTTGGCTTTCTAGGCCTCAGAACTATGAGACAACACATTTCTGTACTCTTCAGCCATCCTATGTATGGTATTTTGTTAGAAGACTCCTCAGCATCTAATAAAGACCTTGACAAATTAGGACTAAACCAACTGCCTGTCTGACCTTGGATCAGATGAACATGGACCATTTTTGAGTTCTAATTGATGATCGGTTGAGGATTCCAAGAAAAGTGTCCTGCCTCAAAAACAGTCTTCCAGTGACAACCCTCTGAGAGACAAGAGTGCAGATTTAAATTTATTTCCAGTTCTTTTTCGATGACAGACTAATATGTTTTGACACGTGGCTAATATGTTATGACTGGCCTGCCTTCTGTCCATTCCAGGTACATAAAAAGCTCAGACAATGCTTGGTATACATTAAGTACTCAATAAATAGTAGTTATCATGGTGGGCCAATAAGCAGTGATGAGATAGCATGAGCAGATGTGGATGTTAGCACAGACAGAAGGAAGATGATAAATAATAAAATCATCCCAGGATGATCAGGCCACACCCAGAGTGGATCTGGCCATACCTGCCCTCTGGAAGAAACAGTGAAGAGAAAAATGACTTCATTCTGCTTGGAGCAAAGGCCTGGAAGAGCTTTAGGGCCTGAGAATCAAGCTCAATACAGCAATGTCTTCCTTTTCTCTTTTGTTCTACATGGAGATGGAAGGTAGAACTCAAAAAAAAAAAGAAAAAGAAAAAAGAGAGAGAGAATTAAAAGGCTGAGACAGTAGCAAGATCAATCTTTAATTGACATAGCGCACAAGGGTTGTCTTCAAAAATAAAAATACTCAGTTAAATATAGACCTGTTCTATTCAAATTCTGATTTGTTAATATGCCACAAGGAAGAGCTCTTAATGCTAAGATGAGCTTCAGGAGGAAGAAAGAATAAGAAAAGGCAGACAGGAAAGTACCAGACAGGTTAATATATTTCTTTTTTTTAAAAATGTTCCCCCTACTAAGATACTTTGAAAATAATGACTTTATAATTCATTGTGAAGTTGGCATGGGTGATGGGTCACATTTAATTGCTTCAGAATGAAGGGATGAAGAGTGTTATTTGCTGCAGAGGATGGATCTAGAGAATTCACATTTGCTATAGTGCTTAATAATCTGTATCAGTGAGGGTCAACAAGGTGCTGTTGACATTTGATGCATATGCTGGCTAGTTTTATGTTAACTTGACACAAGCTAGAGTCATCAGAAAGGAAGGAGCTTAAATTCAGAGAATATCCTCCATAAGACTGGGCTGTGGGCAAGCCTGTAGGGCATGGTTAAATTAGTGATTGATGTGGGAGGGCCCAGCCCACTGTGGGTGGTACCATTCCTGGCCTAGTGGTCCTGGGTTCTATCAGAAAGCAGGCCAAGCAAGCCATGATGAGCAAGCCAGTAAGTAGCACCCCTCCAAGGCCTCTGCATCAGCTCCTGCCTCCAGGTTTCCGCCCTGTTTGATTTCCTGCCCTGACTTCCTTTGGGGATGGACTGTGATGCGGAAGTGTTAGCCAAATAAACCCTTTCCTCCTCAACTTGCTTTTGCTCATGGTGTTTCTTCATAGCAATAGTAACCCTAACTAGAACAGGGCCAAAAGATTCTTTGTTGTGTGTGGCTGTTTAATACACATGGCCGCAACTCCACTGAAATCCAAGTTTCATGTCCCAGTCATGGTGACCATGACACAGCAGAATTCTAACTGGTTTCTAGAAGGAGGAATTCAAGAGCCTTGAGTCTTTGCCTAAGATCTGGACACCCTGTGGGGATGGAGAGCAGGCAGGTGAGCAGGAGAACGTTATGGAAGACTGTAAGCCCCACTGAAAATCTGGGTACCACTCAAGTCAGCATCACAAGCTAGGGGATGGGATGAGGTGATCTAAGCAATGACTAAGTTACTCTGGAGGAACGGGTCAATGGTTATGAGCACTTCCCGCTCTCCCACAGGACCAGAGTTAGGTTCCTAGCACTCATATCAGGTGGCTTGCATTCACCTGTAACTCCGGCTCCAGGGGATCTAATGCTTTCTTCTGGCTTCTGCAGGTACCCACACATACACCCAACATTCATTCGCACAGATGAAAATCCGTACACATAAATAAAAATAAATCTTTTAAAAAGTGGCAGGGTACCATGTATCCTGACAGCCTCACAGGAAACCTCATGCCAGGACACACAGCCCACAGGCTCCCTGGCAACTGAGACCCGTGGCAGTAGGGGGAAATGGTAGACTTATATCATCTGGGCTCAGCTCCCTGACCCCAGCTGGGTGTCAAGGTGACATGTATATGAAACACTCTTACATTCACCTCTGCACATCTGTGTGCTTTTGCTGCACATGCCTGAATCCAAACAGATGGCTAATAGGGAACTGAATGTTCCAGGAAGACATGCCCATGTCCTCATCCTTAGATTACATTTGAAAAAGCAGGGCTACGTAGATAGAATTAAGTTAAACATCTCCATTGACAGTCACTCTGGGCTCTCTGTGTGGCTCTTAATCTAGGGTGTCTTTATAAAAAGCTACGGAAAAGAAGGCGATATGAATAGAGAGGTGGCGTGGAGAGATGCTGCCAGTGCCCAGGAACACTAGGAGTCATCAGATGCTGGAGGGGGCGGGGAAGGGAAGAGCACATGCGGTTCCAACACCTGCACTTGGGACTTCCAGCCTTTAGAGCTATGAAAGGACCATGTCTGTTGTTTTAATCATTGGTTCCTAGTAATCTGCTAAGGCAGAGTTAGGAAACAGAGACAATAGCTATATAAGTTCCGAGTCCTTGGCTCGTATAACAGGTAATTTTCAAGTGGGGATTGCAGGGCAAAGTACTAAAGTTTGCATAACTTATCACTCTGAAAGCATTCAGTCCAAGGTGATAAAAGCTCTAAGGAGGACATTCAACCATGAACCCATCGGATCAAAAATAGAACAACAGCATAGACACCTGACTCCTCATTTGCAGGTGTCATGAGTCTGTGCACACAGTTAGACTCTAACTGAAGTCTGCCCATTAGGCTGCACATCTTCTTTGCCCTCGCTGCAGTGAGTGTCTGCATGTGTGAGGGGCTGGGAACACACACAGGAAATGAGAAAGGGTGCAGAAAAGAGGAAGTGTGTATAAATGTGCCTCTCTTTATGTCACTGTGTGGTGCCGGTCTGTGGTTTCCTGACTGAGCCCTTCCCTGCATGTTCCATGGGCTGCGCTCATGCTGGGGGCTAGCCTGGTGTGGGCCAAGCCTTCTCCTATGAATAGCTTCCCCTTTCTTCCTGTTGTACCTCCAACCTTGAGGCATTGTCCTTACAGCCTCTGAAGGATGGAAGTGAGGAATGCAGAGGTGATGAAGAACCTCAGCCAAGATGGGGCCTAGGCTCAGTCTTCACACAGTAGAGGGGGTGGGCAGGCGCATTCTCTTCAACATCCTTTTTTAAAATGATGTTTAAAATTTTATTTTTAATTATGTGTATTGTGGGGGTGGGGTGGGGGAGATATATACCTGAGTATAGTGCCTATGGAGGCCAGAAGAGGTTGTCAGACACCCTGGTACTAGAGTTATAGGCAGTTGTGAGCCACCTGATGTGGGTGCTAGGAACCAAATTTCAATCTTCAGCAAGATAAGTATGCAGTCTTAACTGCTGAACCAGCTCACTAGGTCCTCAACTTCCTCTTAAGCATCTCTAATGACATTCATGATTTACTCACATTCTCAAAGGCCTCACATTTCCATGTTGTCAGATTAAGTATTAGGTTCCAACACAAGTATTTTGAGGGACACACCAACACTCAATGCTAGCACCTCCTAATGGTTCTTACTTCAATATCTATCATATTAGGGATTAGAGCTTCAACATATGAATCAAGGGATACAGAAACATTTACCCATAACACCCTGTATTTAGTTAGGCAACAGGTCTAAACTTGAAGCCCCTGGGGTATGTGTCTTTGTAAGTATAGGGCAGGACTGTGTGTCACAATGCCTGAATCGTCTCCTCCTGGGGATTCTGGGAGGCTTGTGGGAGTGAGTGAAAGTGGGTGCAGAGTAGGCTGCTTTCGGGCAAGCAGCACCCAAAGGATCCCTGCAATCTGGAGAGCCCACTGTGGGTAGAAAGGATGCACCTGGACTGGGTGGGGAAGCCTGGTTGGACAGGGTAGTTTCCAGACAAAACCAAGATGGCTTTTTTCCTTCTCTCCTTTTTTATTTTTTTTAAAAGATGTATTTATTTTATGTGTCTGAGTATTTTGCTTGCATGTATGTGTGTGCACCACACGAGTGGCTGGTGCCCACAGAGGCCAGAAGAGGACATGAGATCCCTTAAAAGTTGTATTGTAGACGTGTGAGCCGCCATGTGGGTTCTGAGAATCGAACCTGGGTCCTCTGCAAGATGAAGTGCTCTTAACTACTGAGCTGTCTCTCCAACCCTGCCCCCTTTAAGACAGGGTTTAGTTTTGTAGCCCTAGCTAGCCCAGAACTTATTATGTGGCTCATGCTGGTTTCAAATTCACAGCAATCCTCCTGCCTCAGTTTCCCAAATGCTGAGATTACAGATACCAGCTGCCAAACCTGGTAAGAATAAATCTTGACTACTCATATGTACATGGAATGGGCTGAAAAATGGATCTAGGATGGAGGCGGTGCAAGGCTCAGGCAACTCCAGATACACTGTATCATCACATGGGCTCCAGCAACTCTTGAGATATACTGTATCACAGGTACAAGCCCGTCCTTTGCTTAGGGCTTTCCCACGTGGGAAGTTCTAAGGATGGGCAGAGTTGGGCACAGAACAGATCAGCAGGCATCAGCCGGAAGGAGAAGACAGGGCAAGCTAGCCCTTCAGTGTCCTGATCAGAGAGAAGTATGACACTTAGGCCTGGGTGATCGTAGAATTCATCCTCTAGTTCATGGATGGATTGACATTAACCAGACCCTGCTAATCATCCCTGGACAGTGTGTGCAAACTGAGATGTAACCCAGGACCTATGGTTACCCTATCTGCAAACGATCTGGGGATGGAGGAAGAGAAGAAAGAAAAGCAAGAAGTATGAGCGGGCAAAAGAGGAAAACAGGAAAGGAGGCTCCTGGCAGCTGACGTCCTTGCTCCTTGTTTGCAAGGTGTTGTCTTAATCCCTTTCCCAGACTAGCAAATGAGCACCTTAGAGGGAAACACAATGACATAAGCCTCCACCTGCCACAGAGAGTTGGCTCCCAGCAAACAGTTTCCCATGACTATCAAAGCAAAGGGAAGTGGGCATTCAGGAAGGGCAGAACACATTCTTCATCTGAGCACCACCGGTCTCTTTAGCAGCTGTCTGCTTTCTGTGAAGACTTAGGTGCTAAGCCCAGTGATTATGTTCAGACCTGTCCTGTTCTGGAGATAGGGTCTCACTGTGTAGCCCAGGCTGACCTGGAACTCACCATCCTCCTGTCTCCCTGTCTAGAAAGCTAGGATCATGGATAAGGGCGGCCTTGCCTGCTCTGTTTCAGCACAGAGAACACGTGATGGGGCATTTACGTTGACACAGAAGGCATTCGAGAATCTAGATTAAAAACTTGAAATCGGCAGTCTGCCTGGAGTAAGGATGCTGTGGATCCATGACACCAATGTGAGCTGTGTGGGGGCAAGTCCTGTTGCTTCTTTTCATCACACACGACTAAGAGAGAGGGTTGGAGCTGACGCAGTGTTCTTAGAGAGGGAAATGTGCTTGGCAAGTCTGAAAGGGCTGGCAGCATTTTGGGAACTGGGAGGATGATAAAGGGACATCAAGTGAAACAGAAAAGTTCACTGAAGTCAAGACCAAGTGATGGGGAAGGAGCGTATAAGGTTAGGAAGCAGGGGAGGAAGACGCCACTAACTTCAGGAGAATCTGAGGCAAGGATGCTGGGCCAGGGCCCCATCCCTACATACCCTGGGGATTATGTCCTCAAATAGGTGGTAAGCAAAGCTGGTCCTTGGCACCTGGACCAACCCCTCCTCTGCATGGCATGCTTGTCCAGGTTCTGTTTCTATCAGAGCACTTGCATTGTGTTTTAAAGATGCATTCATGGGTGTAAGTCAAAATCACAGCCTTGGTCAGGAGGCCCTAGAAGATCAGGGAATTTCCCCACGTTTGGAGAATGCTGGTGTCCCATGCATGTGCCCAGGCACGGGAGGAACACAACAATATTTGTGGGATGGAAGACAGAATATTCAGGATGCTTTTCTGTGTGGTCTCATCCACAGCCAGGGTTTCATTCAGCTGCTGTCCACAGCCTGACCAGTCCAAATTCTTTGTCAAGATGGAATCTCTCTCCAGAATCACCTAGCAATGGTGTTTTTAAGGTTGCCACTTGAAAATAGGAAGGCATCTCAAATATACTCAGAGAGACGAAACAGTGGAGGGTGCCCCACTCCCCAGCCAGTTTCCTCCAGTATTCATCTTAGGGAACGCAGTCCTGTCTACCTGAGGCAGGCTGCAGTTCTTCACACTTCCTCCGTGTTCTTGCATCTCTGATACGTCATCAGAGCCCTTCACTTCCAACTCCTCTCTTCTCTGAGCTGCAGTCACTTCTTTCCGTAGACTGAACTGGTTAAGAGTGTACACTCTGGAGGTGGGTTGTCTGGGTTTGAAAACAAAACCCACCACTTAGCTAACAATTTGCTTAACTCCTCTGCACTGAGTTTCCTTAAATAGAAAGTGGAGATAATAACAGTATGTGTTTCAGAGGGGCCTTTTGAGAAGTCAGTGAGATAACACGTATGTGGGGTTTTTAAAAATGTTAGCTTCTGTCATCACCAGCACCACTGATACCACTGTCACCACCGCCATCATCATCACCACCACCATCACCACCATCATCACCATCACCACCACCATCACCATCACCACCATCATCATCACCACCATCACCACCATCACCACCATCACCACCACCACCACCACCACCATCATCATCATCACCATCATCACCACCACCAC
>CABHPH010131326.1:0-25124 GCA_902168325.1 Peromyscus nudipes
CAGGTTTGTATTTATATGTGCATCAGCCACTCAGATGGTAGGTTTCTTGAGATAAGAACATTTGGAGAGGGATGTTAAGAAGCATTATAAGGAATATTAAATTTGTGGTTATGATATTATTCTCTCAGTATCCCGTGTTAATTAGCTGTCATATAGCCTCCAATTCAGAATGAATGTTGACATTCTAGTTACACAAGTATTGTTATCTTTGTTTACAGAGGAATGCAATGTCATCATTCAGTTTGTTACTCTTATTATTACTCACAAAGGGTCTGTTTGATTCTAAATTTTGAAAAATTACTGAACTTTATTTCAATTATTAATTTAAGTCATAATTTAACATTAAATGATTTCAGTTATTATTGACATTGTGTTTTCCCTATGTATATGGTCAACAGACAAGTTCCACACATTCAAGACAATTAAGAATGTGTGACATTCAATAGAGAATGTAAAATAGCTAAGTCTATACCATCTTCCACTTAAATATAAACTTTGGTATTTTTAAATCCCAAGAGAGTTAGCTTTGTGACTATCAGTTGTTCATATCTAACAATTTCTAGTCTCTGTATTTAAAACCAATGTAGCCTTTTCCTCATCAGCATCATTGTTTGTTTCAAGCAGTACTGTCCTCCTATGTTTTTGGATAGTCTCACCTCACCCTTAACAGCAAGCAGTACGTCCATCACCACCACCAGCCCCCATGAAAGCAGTTCTCATGTTAGTTCATCCAGCAGCAGGAGTGAGACAGGGGTCATAACCAGCAGTGGAAGTAACATTCCGGACATCATCTCACTGGACTAATGGCTGACATACTTGATTCTGGGAATCATTCATCAGAACTACTTTTTCTTGGATATCTAGTCCATGGAAGCTAATTTTTGCAATTTAATATTTATTGAAATGTCAGATGGATTCTTTGCTTTCTGAGACATGAACACAGATGACTCCAGCAAGAACCAGACGACAAGCAAGGACTCTCCTTACACTGTAAACTGAGCATCAGATAGAGTTCCTCTACAATGGTGTCTTGAGCAGTGAATTTCAGTTTCTACATTACTGGATGGATTCTACAAACAATTTTTTGTTACAATAAACAGCAATAAAATTATGTAAATACTTAAACTTTTCTAATTAAAAAAATGTAATCACTGATCTAGAATAACAGCAACTTCTGTTTAATCCAATATGAAGGAAAAATAGATGGAAAGTCATGTTTGCTGAATGAGTACTTTCTATAGAGATTTGTTCTATTTTGTTGAAGTAATGAAGTTTCAATAACTGGCCAGGACTTGGGTTCTCCTTTTCTTCTTTTGGTTTACTACTCTTCGTGATCCCTTCAGAGAAAATGGTCTTTGTGTTGTGTGTTTTTTCTCTTGTCCTTTACACTTTGACATTATTTGCTGATACATGCAGAGTAAAGTGCTGGGGTTTGGTTGCTCTTCATAGTGATTATGATTATGTCCTGATACAATGTGTTATTTTTGGTTACTACATATTCTTATTCTCAAATTTTCTGCAATTTTGAGACTTGGTATTTCAGAAAGAAAGTCTACAGCATTTGAATGAAACGTGCTTGAGTTAAGATGTGGCTAGACTATCTGGTAGAATTTTCTTTACACTGTTCAGAAATATTTAATAGTTGGGAGGTACCAGAATATATTTAGGAGAGGTGGAAATAACTAAATTCTTCCTAAGAATTCAATTTGTTTTATATATTTTGTGGAATAATACAGTATACTTTGTTGGTTGAAACTTTTCACATTTTAGTGGCACTTATGTAGAAATTATATTTAAGATATCTGGTCATAATTCTTAACAATGTAATTTCAGTTTCAGCAGTGATTTTTCAAGTTTAAAGAAAAGTCAATGTTGAATGATGGTACCAGATCTCATTTTCCTAAAAAAATTTTTTTTTTTAAAGAAATCTTTTGTAAAAACACAGTCACACAAGTTAGGGATGTTTGAATTGAAGTGAGGGGAAGGGGCCCAAAGCCCCACTTAATGCTGCCTTCAAAACTCACTTCTCACGTGGCTGGCTATTTTGGGTGCACTTTGAAAACTACAGTCCCTCCTATAGTGTGCTTGAGTCGCTTCGAAAGCTGGGTCTCACATGTAGAAGCTCTCGACATTCCTCATTTCCCTTTGCTTCATTTGGGTTCCTAAATTTTTAGTTCTTCAAGATTTAGTACTTTTGATGCCTAGCTTTCTCTACCTACGCTATATCCAGCTTAAAGCAAAGCTTTTTTTTAGTGGCTGCTCTTAATTTCTCAGATAAGTTCCAGCGTAAGGACTCTGCTTCCACTCACAACAGGGGCATATTACTTCAGAATTGTCCCTGGTTGGTGTTTTTTATCTTCTCAAGTTTTTGTGGCCTTTGTGTGCTTTTTGTACGAAATTCCTGTGTAGTTGTCCATATTGTCCCTTTTGTGCCTCCAGCGCCCCATGTTGATGATCTTTCCTTTTGATAGGGCTTTTGTATCATCAAAGATATGGAAAGCAAAGCCAGCCCCTGTGATCACAGTAGTCATTGTACCATGGCCCTTGGCTTTACCTACTTCGCCAGTCCAAATAGAACATTTCTTCCTGTAGGATTTTATGTCGCTACTGTAAGTACAGATGCAGTTTCTGTTACTTGTGTAATCGGAAAAAGTAACCTGGCTTC
The DNA here is from genome assembly GCA_902168325.1 of Peromyscus nudipes. NCBI lineage: Eukaryota > Metazoa > Chordata > Mammalia > Rodentia > Cricetidae > Peromyscus > Peromyscus nudipes. The sequence continues at coordinate 2,666 of CABHPH010131326.1, forward strand.
TGTGGTATAATTTGTTAATAAAGAAGTGATGCCGAATTGTCATCATTTTGTTTACCCATTAGTGTATGAAAGATTCCCTTACTATGTATGAATCAATGAAGTCTTAGAAGTAAGGAAGATGGTAATAGAAATTATTTGCCTAGTTCTCATAATGGATACCTCTGTACATTAATCACTTTCACGTAAACAGTTTTAGTATTCATTTTTGGTATTTAATGAAATTACAAAATATTTTACTTTATTTTAGGTAGTAGCACCTTTATCATACTGATATTGGGACTTATTTTGCAGGTAGCTTTGAAGGTGTGTGCTTTTCTTTCTGTCCTTGGCTCTGTGACTACATGGTGATTGCAAAGCTACTCTCTCCTTAATGTCACATTCTTATGAAGATGATCTGGCTTCCTAGCAGTGTTCTGCTAATGCAGCATTCTGTTTAACCAGATAGTGTCAAGAGGTCATCCTGGGGGTACTTAGATGTCAGCCAGCTAGCTGTTATCTCAGATATCTCAACTAAAGGAATTGTGCTCACTACTTATAATCACTTGGCCAACCTGTTTTCATCTTTTTTCTTTTTTCTTTTTTTCCACTTAGAAATATTGACAGGCTTTCTTGCTTTGGTAGCTCGAGGCAATGTAGCTTCTGCACAGAGATCTACTCATGAGTGCTTTCACTAGCTAGCTTTCTGACCCCCCAGCTGAGTCAATTTTATATTTTATTTCCTTTTCTGCCCCCAAATTAAAAATACTCGGTGTCTGTCCTAGATAATTAAAGGCCAAATGTAATAGGTCAGGTGAATTTAATTGTATGGCCTTTTTTGTCATTTGTTCTATAATACTATAATAAAACCATGATGCATAGGTAAGGGACAGTTAATGTGATCCAGTTGGTCATACTTTTTTTTTTATGTTAAACAAGTTTCCATTAGAGTAGTCTAAATGAATTTGAATGGAACATGCTGAATTTTAAAGTCATGTTGAATGGAGTTGAAAGAGTCTATTTTAACTTTAATATGTCTTCAATCAGTCCTGAGCACTCACTTTTTTCTTCTGCCAATAAAGACACTCATTTAGTTGCATTTATGTATTTAAGTAAAGTTGATTTTCATAAAAAATTTTTTTTAAATTCTCAGGTATGCTTTTTCAGTTGCCTTTGCTTGGTTATTTAAAAGAAAAAAAAATACTTTTTAAACAACATTTTTTCCCTGCAAGTTTATCTTCACTTCTGTAGAAAATCATAATTTATTTCCCATCTTTTTTCATCTTAAAAAATAAAAATTAGTGCACATTTAACTTGAGTCTGACATTGATTTTAGTAGCTCTGGGTCCAGATAGTGTGGTAGTTTGGAGTTGCCATTTGGAGGGCGACTGATGGATGACCCTGACTGAACATCTTTCCTTCAACAGTTCATATATTATGGAGAAATGTGTTGGAAAGATTTGAAGGATTTTTCTGCTTTTTTGAGACTGGTGTTCTTGGTAAGTGACTGCTTTGTCTTCCTTTTGTTAGGAGCCACATCATAATTTACAAAAGCAGCAAATAAAGCTAGATCAGAATGTCTGCCCATTGTTCTTCACTGCCTGCCTCGTTAAGTAATGTTTTTGTTTTCTTAGTTGTCCGTAGTATATGCTCTTTGCAGAGAATTGAGACAAAGGAGAAAACCAAAGAAAAGTTACAGCCACCCATAGTATCTCCAGGGGAGGGAAGTTTCACTTTAGCTACTTTCCGCACATTATACACACCAGCAGGTAGTATGAAAAGATTGTATAGCTACTTTTCCCCTAGAACACATTTGTCTTTGCAGGGATTGGCATTAAGATCTCCTGACCCCAATGAAGTGATCTATGAGGCAATAATTGGATGATCATTTCCCAAGCTTCCTGAAGTTTAAAAATATTTTTTTAATCATGTCTGTGTCTTTATGTAGTTATGCACATATTGTGTAAGGACCAGAGAGGGCCTTGGATCCTCTGGAGGTGATGGCTACAAAGCATTTGTGAACCACCTGATGCAGGTGATGGGAACTGATCTCAGTTCCTCTGGTAAAGCAGTATTGCTCTTAACCTCTGAGCCATCTTTCCAGCCCCCAACCTTTCAATTTTAAATATAAAGACTTGCCTCATGTGTGAGAGACTGGTTTCAGAATCCTCCAGTATAAAAATCCACAAATGCCAGAGTTTCATAAAATGGCATAGTAGTTTCATAAGACTGACATTTATAGTTTCATATATATTGAGTCATCTTGGATTTAATGTAAATAGGTGTTACTCTGTACTATTTAGGGAATAGAAGAAGTCTGTTCTCTAAATTCAGTTTTAGCCCTTCCTTTGACAGTAGAACTCTGCAGTTGATTGGATCCATAGATAAAAGATGGATAGATGGATATGGAGAGTTGACTACACTTACCTAACATGTTCCTGAAGCTACTGTGTATGGATACCCAAGTGACTTTTCACATGGTCTGTCTTAGCACTATGAAGACATCATCAACCCTGTCAGACTGAATTTTGTTCTAAACCATTTGTGCCTAAGGACAACCCTTAAACAGTGAGCTCCTCTTTAGGGTTCATTCACCTTTCTGAATTCGTAATGCCTGAGACAAGCAATCCAACATAAATTGGAAAGGTGGTAAAGCTAAGACAGAACCAACTGCCTTACACTTTGCATTCTTTTCTAATGTTTTTATTCCTTCAGTGTGTGTATGTGTGTACATGCACCACAACAGATGTGTCAAGGTCAGAGGACAGCCTACAGGAGTCAATTTTGCCACCGGTTGAGTACCAGGAACCAAACTCAGCTTGTCAGATTGGGTGGCCAGCACCTTTATCTGGTGAGCTCTGAATGTATTCTTTTGTTGCCAGTCGTATCCCAGTAGAAGACCAACAGCCTGTATGGGGAAGAGAAAATAGTGCTGACCTGATGTGGTATGTGTCTGTAATTCTAAAACTACAGGCAAGGCTGGTGGAGCTCCAGTTTGAGGCCAGCCTCGACGACATCATGAAACTAAAACCAAGTGGATTACTGTGTTCAAGGTACAGCATTTTGATAGGTGTAGCACTATATTTATCAGACTGCTATTTTGGGTTTTTTGTTTTTATTTTATTTATTTTTTGGTGAATGACTTATATAGCTTCTGTGTTCCTAAAGCTGAACTCTTCAAAGTGCTGTTAGAATAAAACACTACTTTTATTTTGGTCATCATAAAGTGTAGTTGGCATAAAGTACTAGAGACTAGACTCAGGCTAGAAGGGGTTTATAATCCAGTTTTGAAAGATCAAGAATTCTTAGTAACAGTAGTTGTGCTGAGAACTTGAACTAGTATCTCATTCCTTGACAGATGAAACAGATTGTAGTCTTTTTCCTGACACAAAGGGGAGCACTGACCTAGGGAGTCTGACCTAAACCAACTGAGAGAAATATCCTTGGCCTCAATTAAGGTGACACTGATTTGTGGTATTTAGGAGACTAGAATGGAAACCGGCGATTTTAAGGACTGGTTTCAGATGATGATCACAGTAATTGAAGGAGTATATGCAGGTTTTTCTCTTAATCTTGTCACTGGGAGGATTATGCTGCTTTTGAAAGGCACAATGGCAAGTCATCTAGGGGAGACAGTTTAGACATGAGATATTTAGGAAGAAATGTCAGGCCTGCCCTTCCCTGGTGTTTCTGCCTTGTCACCCATTTTTGCCTTTTCTCTGTAGTGTGTACTTTCTACTCACAGTTGCCCATTCCCTCCTTAACCACCATCTCATTGGTTTCCTGGAATCACTTCACTGCTTCTTGGTAACAAGCAGAATCACCTAGGGCCCTGCTCCCCCATAGCTTATTCACTAGTGATTCATATTCTGCTTACACAAGAGGGAGTTGCTGCCCCTTTGCTGTTGTAAAAAGATTGCCTGCAGGAGGGAGAACTTGAGTGGCCTTGTGAAATAGCATTGGAAAGCTTCCTGATGAATAGTGGATTAGTTAACTTTCTGTTGCTTTTTAAAAATACTCCAACAGAAAGCAAGTTAAGAAAGAATTATTTTGCTTTAAAGTTCCAGAAGAGATACAGTCCATCATGGCAGTCAAGAAGTTGACTGATCACATTTCATCTGAGTATGAGGAGCAGAAAGAACAGAAAGTGGGGCCAGGCTATGAAACCTCAAAGCTGTCAATGAATGTACTTGCTCTAGCAATGGCCCACCACCTCAAGGTTTCTGTAACCTTTCCAATCAGCACCAACAGCAGAGGACCAAGTGTTAAAATAGATGAGCCTATGGGAGACATTTCTTCAGTTTGTAAAATTCACACCATTATCACTGTATTACAAATAGAGAAATAAGTCAAAATGACACGTCCAAGATCATACACCTAAGTACTGAGTCAGTTTTTAGCCATCTGTTCAGAGGCTTTGCTAGATCAATCTGGTGGGGATTTTTTCTTTTTCTTACCAGTTTTGGTGCAGAAGCTTAGACCCTAGGGCCTCTGAGCATTTGCTCTAACACTGAGCTACACCCCCATTTCCTGATCATAAGTAAGTGTTCCCTTAGTATCTTCTGTCATCCCATCCTGTTTATATCCTGCTAATGTTGATGACTTTATGTATTGGTTCACCACATACTGCCTCTGCTAGATTGTAAGCTCAATGAGGGCAGAGTGGTTTTGCTTGTATCCCACAGTAACATGGTATGTCATGCATGGTGGATATTCCATTAAGTATTTGTTAATGAAACAATGATAGCCATTTGCATTTGGCTTGTCAAGTTGAATATGGAAATTTAATACCTGTTGAAAATCATTAGTAGCAGGCACTTACCAGAAGAAAGCAAAAGGAGGAACATGTTTAGAGTGAGTCCAGAGATAATAGATGTGGGTAGTTGGAAGGAAGGTAGCATGTGTAAATACCCTTTATTTTTAGTCTTGAGACTGGCAAACTGACCCACTATTGGACTCAGAATTTTAAATAGTACAAGAATTAAACCAATGACCCTAGATATTATTAGACAAGATATAGGCATATACTACAACAGCCTGAAGAGACCCCATTCATAATAGCAACTACTTTTCTATTTCTCCATCTATCATACTACACACACACACCCATCCAGCTCTAGGCAACCATTAATCAACTTTCTGTTTCATGCACCTGATTGAATATTTTCTGTGCATTGAATCCGAATGTGTGGTCTTTGTGATTACAGTTTTAATTTGGCCTAGGTCTTCAAGGATCACTCATGCTGTAATAAGTGTAAGTGACTTGTTCCTGTTGAGTATATATGCATTTTCTTGCCTATTTTATAATAGACATCTGAGCTATACCCATGTACTTTCTGTTACAGATAATGTTAGGCTTGTTCATATACATATTCGTATACACATATTTGTGTTTGGGTGGGTGGGTATGTATGTGCATGTGTGTGGAGTTTAGAGAAGAATCTCAGGTGTTCTAGGAGCAGTGCACCTTGTTCCTTTTTTTTTTTTTTTTTTCCTGATACAAGGGCTCCCACTGGACTCGGGACTCCTGGATTAGGCAAAACCAGCTGGGCAGCAAGTCTAAAGAAACTGCCTGTGTCTCTACCACATCTCCAGTGCTGGAATTACAAGCACATACTACCATGCCTGGCTTTTTACATGGGTACTCAGAATTGAACTCAGGTCTAATGATGGCATAGCAAGCATTTTTACCAGTTGAGCTCTCTTCCTAGCCTATGAATATGTTTTTTAATTATTATTTCTTTAGGAGTAGGATTTGCTGGGTCATTTGGTAACTGTATTCAGTTCTTTGAGGAGCTGCCAAACTTTTCCAAAGCATACTATTTTAAATTCCCACCAGAAATTATGAAAGTACTGTTTCTTCAAATCTTCACCTACATTTCTTTGTAGCCATCCTAGTGGTTGAGACTGTTACAGTAGTTTTAACTTACGTTTCTCTACTGATTATTGAACTTGCTGTCTTTTTCTGTGTCTGGTAGTCTCTTGTATGTATTCTTCGGGGGAAACCTATTCAGATCCTTTGCCCACATTTTCATTGGTCTGTCTTACTTAGTTGTTAAGAATTCTGTTGTTTGTTGATACAAGTCTTAATTTGGCTATTTGCATATACTTTCTTCTGTCTAAGGAGTGTCTTTGCACCTCCTTGATACTGCCCCTTCCTGGACATGTTTTAAATTTTGATGTTCTCCAGTTTATTTCTTTCCCATGCTGCTTATGTTTTTGGTTTCGTGGTTAAAACTCCATTACCAAATCCAAGGTAGTTTTGCTGGCTACCTTTTATGTCATCTTGACACAAGGTAGAGTTGTCTGGGAAGAAGGAATATTAATCAAGAAAATGCCTCCATATGATTGTCCTGTGGGCATGTCTGTCGAAAATTTTCTTGATTGATAATTGATGTGGTCCATCCCTCCCATTATGAGCAGTGCCACTCCTGGACAGGTAGTTGTGGGTTCCGTAAGCAAGCTGAGTTTTAACGGTGGTGCATGCCTTTAATCTCGGCAATCTGGAGGCAGAGGTAGATGAATCGCTGAGTTTGAGGCAGCCCGCTCTACAGAGTGAAGTCCAGGACAGCCAGGGCTGCATAGAGAAACCCTGTCTCCAAAAAGAAGAAGAAAGCCAAGCAAACTGGATAGCAAGCCAGCAAACAGCATTCCTCCACAGATTCTGCTTCAGTTCTTGATTTCCTGTTCTGACTTTCCTCAGTGATGGATTGTTACTTGGTACTATAAGCTGAAATAAACCCTTCTCCAAATTGCTGTTGATCATGGTGTTTTATTAAAGCAATAGAAATCCTAACTAATATAGTAATGAACTTATTTGTATTTATTGTAAGATATTTTTTGTTTTTGTTTTTTTGAGACAGGGTTTCTCTGTAACTGGCTGTCTTGGAACTTGCTCTGTAGACCAGGCTGTCTTTAAACTCAGAAGTCTGCTTGCCTCTGCCTCCTGAGTGCTGGGATTAAAGGCATGCATCACCACTGCCCGGTCTTCTTGTAAGAATTTTATAATTTTAACATATTTACAACTGATCCATTATAGTTAATTCTTTTTTTGAGCTTTCTCTTTTTCATTTATTGAAAATAGATTCTTTTCTCATACAACATATCTTGATCATAGTTCCCCTAATCTCTACTCCTTCCAGTTCCTCCCCTCAGGATCCACTCCTTTTCTGTCTCTGATTAGAAAAGCACAGGCTTCTAGGAGATAACAAAACATGACAATATATAATATAATATGACAGAAAACCATCCCGTGGACTGGAGAGATGGCCCAGTGGTTAAGAGCACTGGCTGTCCTCTCAGAGGACACAGGTTCAATGCCCAGCACCCACATGGCATCTCATACCTGTCTGTAACTCAGTTCCAGGGACTCTGACACCCTCACACCAATGCACATAAAACTAAATAAATTAATTTTTTAAAAATTGCGGGGGCTGGAGAGATGACTCAGAGGTTAAGAGCACAGGCTGCTCTTCCAGAGGTCCTTAGTTCAATTCCCAGCAACCACATGGTGGCTCACAAGTATCTGTAACGACATTGGGTGCCCTCCTCTGGCCTGCAGGGATACATGCAGACAGAACACTGTATACATAATAAATAAATCTTTTTTAAAAAATAAAAACCCCATCAAGTCTGGACAAGGCGGCCCAACAAAAGGAAAAGAGCTCCAAAACCAGGTACAAGAATTAGAGACCCATTCATTCACACACTAAGGAGTCCTATAAAAGTATTGAGTTAACTCAAAATATATGGTATTGGTTGCATTGTATTTTGTGCTAGCCTGTCTGGTTTGAACGATGCCTCTGCTGCTTGGATTTTGGCAAAGTTACTTAATTGCTCTATCATCCGGATTCCTTGCATAAGATGGGGTTCATGGAATTCTTTGAGGGGTTTTTAGTTGGGGTTCCTATTGCTGTGATGAAACACCATGACCAAAGAAATTTGGGAAGGAAAGTTTATTTGACTAACAGGTCCACATCATAGTTAATCAAAGAAGTCAGGACAGGAACTCAAGCAGAGCAGGAACCTAGAGTTAGGAGCTGCAGCAAAGGCCATGGAGGGGTGTTTACTGGTCTATTCCTCATGGCTTGCCAGCCTGCTTTCTTACTGAACCCAGGACCACCAGCCCAAGAATGGCACTATCTACAATGGACTGGGCCTTCCATCATCAATCACTAATTTAAGAAAAAGCCTTACAGGCTTGTCTACAGCAGGATCTTATGGAGGCATTTTCTCAATTGAGGTTCCCTCCTCGAAAATTACTTTAGCCTGTGTCAAGTTGAGATACAACTATCCAGCACAGAGGGGTTGTCATTTTTGAAAATGGAAACTTGTAAAGTTACTAAGTTAGTACTCAGCATCTATTTAGAGCTGTTTTCTTGCATAAGTGGCTAACATGGATTATTAAGGTCTGGGTTGTAATAAATGGCCCTCATTTTCCAGGCCCTCAATTTACCCCAAATACTATTTTCTACCTTTCAGGAGGACCATGAATACATCTGAAGTATCACAGGACTGAGGCAGTGAAAGCTGATAAAATTAGCAGACCAAATGTATGAAAGTATATGCCAGTTGTATTCACAGATTGAGTTTAAAAGCAACCTGGGTTTAAACTGCTCATTAGTCTAATACAGTATTAGAATAGGTTTTTCATGAAATAAACTTACTGTATTTTACTAACTTTTATTTTAACCAGGTTCCATTTTGATTGCTTTAGTAACTTGGCATTATCCCCATCAATTGCTTTTCCATACCAATATGTTCCATTCTTCAGAACGTAGTGGTGAAAGTATTAGAAACTGAAGCAGGTACAGGTATTGTGAGTGTCTAGTCCTAATTGTCAGAAGTGATTTATAATCACCATGGAAACAAATCTCAGGGCTAGGGGCATCTCTAAGGGATTATTTAGCTAATTCATTCTGTGAGCTGAGATCCAAGACTGAATAAAGAAGGAAAAGCTGCCTGAGGACAGGCACTCGTCACTCTTTGTTTCCTGATTGTGGATGCAGTGTGATTAACCATCCAGCTTGCCTCCCTACCTGCCCTGCTAATGATGGCACATATTTCCTGGAACGGAAAACCAAAATAAATCTTTCCTTTCTTAAGTTGTTCTAACTTTTCTAAAAGAAATTAATGAGGTGTTCATACCAAACTTACTTAAATGAGATATTTATAGGATTCAGTGAATAGTTGAATAAAGGCTGGTATGCTAACTCTTAACAGTTGATATGTGAACCAATGAATAAAAACAAGCATAAAATGCCTTTTTTCCTACTGATACCTTGTGGAATGTAATTTGGTGAAAATATTTTAACCATTTATTTCTAGAGCAGATAAACAGAAAATCTGAACAATTATCATTCAACCTAGTTTAACTTAAACACCACTGTTCCTGCATACGCGTGTGCATGTGTGTGTGCTCTGTATGAATTTTTCTTATGTGTTTGAATACTGCTTGTGTGGTGATTGAGGAAGCCATAAAAGGGTTTCAGATCCCCTGGAACTGGAGTTACAGATGGTTGTAGCTATTGTGGGTGTTAAGGACTGACCCTAGGCCTCTGCAAGAGCAGCAAGTGCTCTTAACCACTGGGCTGTCTCTTACTCTTTACCCTCTTTAAACAGAATCACATGTAACTCAAACTGGCCTTGAACTCATTATGTAGCTGATGCTACCCTTGAACTCCTGATCCTCCTCCTGCCTATAGCAAGTGCTAGGTTTATGCCACCATGCCTGGCTGAACACAGCACACTTATTCTGCAATATACCTTTTTCGTGTAATGTTCACATGTGTGGGTATGCATGTGGTAGTCAGAAGTCTAGGAAGTCCTCAATTGCTTTCCACCCCATTTTTTTGTGACAGAGTTTGTCATTGAACCTGGAGCTTATGGATGCAGCTGGCCAGCAAGCCCCAAGGATCTTCCTGTCTCTGCCTCACCAGCTCAGGGATTATAGGCACGAGTCACCATTTCTTACTTTTTATATGGGTGCTGGGGATCCAAATTCAGGTCTTCATGCTTGTGTAGCAAGCGCTTTACTGACTGAGCTCTTTCCCCAGCCTGATATTCTTTTTCGTTATACTTGAAGTACTTGCCAGAATTGATCACAGCTGTACCAGTAACAAAACAAAACAAAACAAAAATAAGATATCCTCTTTCTACATTGGGATCAAGCTAGGAAAAATAACTGTAAAGTCCCTAGCTATTTAAACTTAAGTACTACAGTTCTAATTCCATGAATTGAAAATGAAATCCCATGGTGGCCAGAGAGGTAGCTCATTGGGTAAGAGCGTTTACTGCTGTTATAGGGCTCAGGTTTGGTTCCCTGCACCCACATGTAGGCTCACAAGTAATTCCAGTTCCAAGGTATCTAACACCTCCTCCTGGCCTCTGGACACCAAGCACTCTGATGGTACATATACATATATGCAAGCAAAATACTTACTCATCTAAAATAAATTATTTTAAAAAGTAAGTATGAAAAGGAGCAATGAAACCATATAGAAAATTAGAAGATATTATGGGTGATAATTAAGATGTATCATTTTAGAACCTGTAGTATATAGCTTAAAGTAGTATATTCATTTTTCTTTTTGAGACAAGATCCCTTTAGGTAGCCCAGGCTGGCCTTGAATTGTGATCCTACTTCCTGTACCTCCCTAGTGCTAGGATTACAGATACTTGCTACCGTAGCCACCTAAATTCATGGTTTTAAAACAAATATGTAATGTCAGCTGAGCATAGTGTCTTCAACCTGTAATCCTAGTACTTAAGAGATGGAGGCAGGAGTATTGCCATGAGCTCAAAGGACAGCTGGTCTATAGAACAAGCCCATCTCAGAAACAACAAACCAATAAAAGCCAAAGAAATTGAGACATTACAAGAGAAAAAGAAAGGCTGAACTAAGTACATATAAAACAGCCTTAAGTAAGTGAAAATACACAGCATGTAGAAAATTATAGTAGAATGTTGTTACAAAAAAAAAAGTTTAAAGGGTGCCCTGTGGGTCAATGTGAGCAGCTAAGTATTCTTAAGACAGAAAAGAAGAGGTGTCTGTTCAAAAACTGGCACTAGCCTGTGCTCTCTGGGAGAACCGAGAACCATTTTGGTCGTTGGATGGAGCAGCCAAGAAAAAGAACCAAACAGTCCAGAGGAGAGCTTTCAACAACCAGACTTGAGGCAAAGGTTATACTGGCAAGAAGGGGCATAATGAGCATGCAGGCAAAAAACAAAGAGTCTGGTGCCTCCAGTCTTTGCCCATTGGGGTTTTGTAGAGGTGGGCATGAAAACTGCCTTCTGCTCATGTGGTGGTTTGAATAGGAATGACCCTCATAGACTCATATTTGAATGTTTGGTTGCCAGGGGGTGGCATTAGGAGGCGAGGCCTTGTTGAAGGAAGTGTGTCACTGGGGGTGGGGCTTTGGAGTTTCAAATATTGAAGCCAGACCCAGTGTTACTCTTTTCCTGTGGAAAGCTGCCCTGCTTCCCACCATGACAGTTATAAACCTCTGGACTGTAAGCCAGCCCCAATTAAATGTCTTCCTTTATAAGAGTTGCTGTGGTCAGGGTGTCTCTTCACAGCAATGGAAACCCTAAGACAGACCAGAATAATGTGAGCCTTAGGTGTGAGAACTGGGCACCACCTCCAGCTAAGAAAGTGATGGTTGCATTCCATTATTGTTGAGTTTTACATGGAAGTCAGTTAAAGGTCCAGACTCATGTCAGGTGTTTGACATTACTGAGAGTTTAGTTTCTTTCAGGATTTTTAGTTCTGTTAGACTCCCTACTCTTCCTTGAGTTAAACCTGGTAATTGTTATTTATGGATAATTTACTTCATCAAAAAAAAGGTTCAACGATTAAATGTTTCAGATAAATTTAATAGTTTTACCAAATAAATAAGTAAATCTCAAATTGGAAAGCCTTCAGACCCAGAGAGTTCACCCATTCATAAACTGACTTTGTTTATTTGAAATAAATTCACATACAATTGATCTTTGTGTGTGTATTCTATTAGTAGTCAGTGCAGTTCATATTTCACTACCATACTCATTTTTATCATGGTTTTCAAGCAAGATAGGAAAAAATTAAACTACCATGCATGCAACGGGAAAGAAACCCTTTCTGAAATCTGGCCGAGAGCTGCAATTTTAATAAAACTGGTAAAATTGCAATTGCCTACAGAGATAATGCTTGTATTTCTAAAGACATTTTAAATACGAATGTCAAAATGGCTTACTTAGGGCTACAGTGTGGCCTTGACTAACCACCATATTGGTACTCCACTCACATCCTTGAAACAACAGACAAAAACCTTACAATTTCACTTACAAAAGGAAATTCTTTTAAGATGAGAAAAGGAAATCAGTGTGTACCCTTCCCCTTAATTTTTTAAACTTTACTTAAAATTTAAACTTTGCTTAATCTTTAAACCCTGTAAATTGAGTCTTTGGGGGCAGTAGCTTAGAAGGCCAGAATCATGTGTAACCACTGTGGAAACACCTAGCGGTGGCTCTTTCTCTAATGCCTGCACTTGAAATCTAAGCCATGTGTTAGCATGTCGTAATAGACTTGCCGACTTTCCTTCCTTCTGCTTCATCCTAGGATTCTTTCCTGCTGTATAGGCAGCGATCTGGCTTTACCTGGTGGAGGTCCCCCAAAGGGAAAGGTGTCTTGGGTTATGGCTCTCCAGTCCTGCAATATGGTGTGGCAGCTGGTCAAGCTGTTACCCCCATCTCTCTGTTTCTCAAAGATTGGGTTTAAAAATTAACCAAATAAAATGGCAACAAATTTACTGAGACTCCATTACGCGTTCCTGTCAGTAGCTGCAAATTCCTTTCCATTTTGCTCCTGCTTCCGGTTCTTTGCCCTTGTCTCAGGTGACCCTTGTTATTTCAAGCAAGACCTTAGAAGCACATACAGGAATGGCCCATGTAAAGGGCCTAGAACTTGCCCTGTGGCTGAAAACAAGGTCTAAAAATCAGAATTCTGGGCTTAGTATTTTGTTGCATGATAATTTGCTAAAATGTCAAGTTTTCTCAGTGACTGCAATTAATACAGCCAGCATACACGCTGCTCATTAAATTTCTCTTCTTACTATGCAAATATTCCAGCCTTTCTCCTTCCCTTTCCTCCTCTCTCTGTCTCTCCCTGAAAGCACCAAAATGCAGGAGGTCTGTGGCCCAACAGGAACTCTCACTCCCTGATAGGAGAGCAGCATGGTATAGCCACTTTGGTTTGATAGTTTCTTCAAAAACTGAGCATACTCTTCCCATATGATACAGCCACTATGCTCCTTAGTGAATGAATTTACCCAAATGAATTTCAAATGTACATCTCTCAAAAGTCTGCATATGGAGATTTATAGAAGCTTTGTTAGAAATTGTGAAAACTTGAAAGCAAGTAACCAAGATGTCCTTCAGTAGGTGAATGGGTAAGTAAAGGGTGGTGCATCTGGACAGTGGAGTATCATTCAGCCAAAAAACAAAAAGTATCATCAGTGTCTGGAAAAATAGCTAAGTATTATTTTTGCTCTACAACCACGTGGACCTGAGTTTGGATCCCAGAACCAAGGTAATAAGCTGGGCTTGGTCTCCTGCATACCTATCACACTAGTGCTCTAGAGCACAGAGACACTGCCAACCTAGCCAAAAAAATGTGTGCTCCAAAAAGACAGCCCTTGCCTCAAAGGAATAGTGTATATAAGTGGTTCTTAAATCTGTAGGTCTCTACCTCTTTGAGGTTGAATATCAGATGTCCTGTACATCAGATACTTGCATTATCATTCACAATGAGTAATGAAGTAATGACAACATTTTATGGTTGGAGGTTTGCCATAACACAGGGAACTTATATTAAAGAATTGCAGCATTAGGAAGGTTAGGAACCACTGGTGTAGGTAGTGATAGAGGAGAACAACATCCTCCTCTGCCCTCTGGGCACATGCACAGGATCACACACCCACACATACATGTACACATATACTACACACCCATCCCCCAACACACACAAAATGATAAAAATAAGGTGGGCTGCCACCAAGCCTGATGACTGAAGCCTGATCCCTCAGACCCACTCTCAAGTTGTCCTGACTCCTGCATGTGCAGCAAGACATGCTGTTTGCTTCCCCTCATCCCCATGTACACACATTTTTTAAATGTAATTTAAGAGAAATGAAATATTAAGCCAGTCTTTAACATCTGCACATCATATGGTCTCATCTATATGACAAACTGAAGAAGGCAAAACATGAGTGGTGGCCAGGGATGGTGGGGAAGAAGCAGGGGATAGAGTGTAATTGGAGGCTTTTCTCTGTCCCGCCCTATCTTGCTTTTAAATATTCACTCAAAGGTTTATATGAATTATAAATGCTTGGCCAATGGCTCAGGCTTATTACTAGCTAGTTTTTACATTGAATTTAACCCATATTTCTTATCTATGCTTTGCCATGTGGTTCGTGGCTTGTTACTTCATTTTCTACATGTCTTGCTTCCTTGGAGGCTGGCTGGCGTCTGCCACAATTCTGCCATTCCTCTTCTAATTCTCCTAGCCTGGCTCTTGAGCTGAATCTCTTCCTGCCCTGCTATCGGCCAGTCAGCTTTATTATTAAAGTGAGCATAATCCACAGCAATAGAGGGTTTTGAAGATAGTGAAACTATTTTGTGTGGTACTGTGATAGAACATAAATGACATTATACATTTGTCAAAGGCCATTGAAGTGTAATAGAATGAGTGAACCCTAATGTAAACTATGAACTCTGGGTGATGTGATGTCATAGATTGTAAACTACACAGCATTTGGTATAGTATTGACAGTGATGGAAGCTTTGCATATTTGTGGACTGTAAAACTGTTCTAAAAGGTCTGTTAGACAAAAAGGTAGGGTACTCAAGCAAACAGTTTAAGCTTCACCCACCTAAAAATGGCCTGAGACGTCAGCTGTCAGATGACTGGAGGAAACTATTAAGAAAAAAATGGATCATGGACCTAAATGTAATACCTAGAATCATGAAACACATAGAAGTAAAACAAAGCAGGGAGTATCTACATGATTTTGTTATTAGGCAGAAAGACTTCTTAGATCAATGCCTTAAATATCTATTTAAGCAGGTATACTGAGCTCTTAAAGTCCTCTTTTAATAGATAATTGAGAAAAATGAAAAGATGAGCTAGAAATTGGGAGGAAATATAAAAGTTGTATTTTTCTCCAAAAATATATAAAACACAACATGAGGGTAGGTATAAAAGAGGCTGAGTGTAGTGGTACATGTCTTTAATCTCAGCATTCGGAATGCAGAAGCAGATAGACCAGACTTGTCTCCAAAGCTTGTTGGCCAGGACTACATGGTGAAACCCTGTCTCAAACAAAACAAACAACTAACCAAACCTAAATATATTCAGGACTAAGAGTGTCCTGGCACCAGCTCCTACATTCTCTTTTCAGACAAATTAATTTTCTGTAAGGGTTCACTATCACACTTGGAATCACTCCTCTCACCCAAAAAATGGATTCTGAATTCATGTGCAGTCTATCTGGAAACTATCTGAATCATCCAGGTGAGTCATCTTGGGAGTTGCCACCCTATGAACTTAGAAACCAACTCTTCGGATGCTTAATGACCCAAGTGAGCCAATGTTCATTTTAACCTTAAACTCTTCAAGGAAAGATTCCATGTTTAGAGCTGGGGAGAACACAAGCTGAAGATTACCTGAAATATTCTTTCCAGAGAAACAGCACTAGAGGAAACAAAAAACAAAACAACATTGTGGGATTAAAAAAAAAATAGAAAACTGGCGCACAAGAACTGATAAAGCAAAGGAAAAAAAAGAATATACAGTTGTAGCATGAATCTTAAAGAGTCTTATTAATAAAATCAAACCTGAGGCCCTTTATTGGGATGAAGGCTAGAAGATCAGAGAAGCAGAACAAGTCACAGCTACCTCATCCCACCAGTTCCTCGGCTGGTCCTGTTTCCTCAGACTGGAAGCCTCTGAGTCCTCATCCAGAATGAATCTCAGCTGAACTGCCGCTAGAAGCCTGAAAGCTTAACCAGCCAACTGCTTCTAGTTTCTGGTCCTCATGCTTTATATATCTTTCTGCTTTCTGCCACCACTCCCTGGGATTAAAGGCGTGAGTCACCATGCCTGGCTGTTTCCAATGTGGCCTTGAACTCACAGAGATCCAGAGGAATTTCTGCATCTGAAATGCTAGGATTAAATGCATGAGCTACCACTGCCTATCCTCTATGTTTAATATTGTGGCTGTTCTGTTGTCTGACTCCAGATAAGTTTATTAGGGTGCACAATATTTTGGGGAACACAATACCACCACATACAGTTAAACAGAGCCCAGTCTTGGACTCTTCTGGAGGAGCAACTAGAATATACAAAGAGAATGGCTCTCAGTGTGGAGCAAGGCAAGAAGAGCCCGGAACAACAGACCTAGCTTTAAAGGGAAAGAGAATAATCATATGAAGTTATGTGCAGAACTCAGAAACTTGGTGTCTTAGAAGTGTGTTTGACATTGACAACAGCGCAGCAAGCGGCTGAGGACAAGATCAAATATCTCAGGGAAAAACAAAAGCTAAACTTCAAACTGGATACTCCAAGGGAGGAGAAACTGGCAAAGAAAAGTTAAAAAGAGTACCACCCCAGCCAACTTTTACTCAAAGAGCACTGTCTTTTTGAGTATGAAAACTTGGCCAGTGCAGGCTTTTCTGTCAATGCATATTTGCCAAACCTTGTGGGACAAAACACTCTTGTTGCCCACGTATCCTTTCAAAACCTATGCCTACTGTAGTGACTGAGCCTACACGCTGCCCAGAACAATTTTCCAGTGTGAAACTGTGCCTTGAAACACAGAAAATCTGATTCATTTTAAAAAATATTTTATTGCTTCTTTGAGAATGTTGTAGAATGTGTTTTAATAATATTCCCCCTAACTCTTCGCAAATCCACCACCCTTTTTCCTACCCACCCAACTTTATGTTCTTTCTTTTTAAACCCATCAATACCAGTTTGTGCTGCCCAAATATTCTTGGGTGTGTGGCCTTCTACTGGAGCGAGGTCAATTCACTAGGGGGTACACTCTTCTTTTTTATTTTTTTATTTTTTTGGTTTTTCGAGACAGGGTTTCTCTGTGTAGCTCTGTGCCTTTCCTGGAACTCACTTGATAGCCCAGGCTGCCCTCGAACTCACAGAGATCCACCTGGCTCTGCCTACCAAGTGCTGGAATTAAAGGCGTGCGCCACCACTGCCTGGAGGTACACTCTTAAAGAACATTGATTATCCCTTCCAGCAGCTATCAGTTGCAGATAGCTCCTTATCTAGGACTTCATCCCCAGCTCTGCCCTCCGTGCTGAGATTGGGTCTGTGTTGGTCTTGTCCAGGTCTTTACATGCTGTCACAACCTCTGAACTCATATGTGCTGCTCTCCTTTTGTGTCTAGAAGATGCTGTTTCCTTATAGTCATCCATGGCCTGAGTCTTACACTCTTTTGGTCCCCTATTCCACATGATCCCTAAGCCTTGGGAGGATGGGGGTGTGTGTGTTATATGTGTGTTTCATGTTCCAGTTAGGGCTGAGCATTCTATACTCTCATTTTCTGCATTTTGGCTAGTTCTGAGTGTCTCTGTTAATCATCACCTACTGCAAATAAAATTTTCTCTGATTAGGATTAAGAGATGCATTAACCTATAAGGTTATGCAGTTTTATGGCAATGCCTCTTGTTCTTGCCAATTTTAAATGGGGTTTCATTGTAGCTCAGGCTGGCCTGCAACTCATGATATAGCCCAGGGTGGCCTCAAACTCTCAGCTCTCCTGCTTCAGTCTTCTGAGTGCTGGGATTACACCTGTATGATTTACATCTAACATTGTATTTGTTTCTTGGAGCTCAGGCTGGCCTCGAATTTACTGTGTAGCTGAGGGTGAACTTGAACTTTTAATCCTCCTATCTCCACCTCTCAAGCACTGGATTATAGACATGTACCATCACTTGAAAGCAGTGAAGATGCCTTTAACTTAGGTTGTATGTGACCAAGTGAGAACACAGTGTTGTTTAACTTTTAGAAGACAGTTACCTAGTGACAGGAGCTTCCTCTGTCTCTCCACCCTCTTTTAAACACCTAATTTCTTTTTTAACATTCTATTATGTTTTGTCTTACTGCTTTATAATTTCTGCTGACCTCTGTTCTTTGCATTATATATAATGTTCACCAATATAAATCAACAATGTTAACTTCTAGGAACAAAAAGGTAGTATTTTTATAAGAACATTTATGAAGAAGTTGGGTATTTAATTAACCTCATCCACCAAAAAATTAGGTAAATATTGTATGTTTTTATTTTATTATTTTAAAGTCTGTGATATCTCAATAGACTTCTCTGTATACATGCTGTATAATAAATTTACATTTGTTCACTCCAAAAAAGTATGTCTAACACTGTTACTCACTAGGCAAATGCAAATTAAAACTACATTGAGGAACTGTGGATATTGCTCACTGGTAAAAGGCTTGCCTAGAATACATGAGGCCTTGACTCCAATTCCCAGAACCATAAAAATATATGAATTAATTTAAAATGTTCAGAACCTTAAAAAAACATTACAATGAGAGCTACATCTGTATATAGCTACTAGCCTGTTGGGATAGCTAAGGGTAACCCAATGGCAGCAGGGCTGACAGCTGCAACTCTTGGGTATTCCTGGGACAGGTGTGAAGTGGTACCACAACCTTGAAAACAGGTAAGAGTTGAGTTATTTTGTGGTATTTGAATCTTTTTGGTGGGGTTGGAGAGGTGGCTCAGCAGTTAAGAGCACTCACTACTGCGAAGGACCCAGGTTTAGTTCTCAAACCATACACAGTAGTTCAAAACCATCTTTAATTCTAGTTCCAGGGGGTCCAATGCCATTTCTGACCTCTGTGGCACCAGGCACATTGTGCACAGACATATACTCAAGCACACACATACACATGCATTCATGTATGTACACACACACACACACCCCTAAAAATAAATATTTTTAAAGGATCTAAATCTGATGTTTTAAGACAGGGCATCACTCTTCAGGCATAGTTCTGCTTCAGTCTCTTGAATGCTGGGGTTTCAGGTGTGGTGTGCACTACCACCCCAGCTTATAACACACTTACAGTAGGATAGTAAGCCCATCCTAGGAGTTTACCTCTAAGAAAAGAGCACTTCTGCCATCAAAACATGTACACACTCATTTATAGCATTTTTATTAATTACTGCCCCCCAAACTGGAAACAGGGAATGGATAAGTAAGCAGAGGTACATATGTATTCTAGGAAACAGAAATGAAAAAGAAATAGTGTGTGTATGCACAGTAATATGGGTCAGTCTCAAAGGCATTACATGACAAAAGCTAACTTCAAAAAACTCATAATAAGTAGTGACAGTAATGACATTCAGGAAGACCAGCAGTGGCCAGGAGGATAGGGGGAGCAAAAGGTCTATAAAAGGCTACATGGAATTTGGGGTGCAATAGAACTTGTTCCTTAATTTAAAAAAGTATCTGTGTGTGTGGGGGGGGCATGTGTTTGTGTGGTTGCACATGTGCATGTGGGCATTGGAAAGCTAGGGATCAACCTCAGGTGTCCTCAGGTTCTAGCCACAAAACCACATAAAACATTGTTATAAATATAACATAAATTTGTGACGTTCATTTTGCAGAACAAAACAGGTGCAATTTGCTTACAGGAAATGATCAATTCTTTCTATAACTGATTTTGCTCACAGTGGACTGACTGCCTTCACCTCCTCCTCTCCAGATCATCCATGTTGAAGTCTGTGTGGTTCTTTGACTGATGTGGTAGCAGAGACACACTATTGTCCTTTAACAGCTGGGCTGAATGTCATTGCTGCAGCAGGAAGTTGTGACCACATTGAGGTCATTGTTTGAGGCCCTAAGGGCCTATGTGGCATCCTAGAAAATCCCAACTCCATGAGCTGGACAAGGCTGTGCATTACTCATCATGGAATAATGGCAGCTATAATAGCCACTATTCTGTTTGTTGGAGTTTATGGGTCAGTTTTCCTCTGGCCAGAGCGCTCTCTGTGCATGTCACAGCTCTTTGATTGCTTAAGGCGTAGCAGCCACAGCCTCCCTGTTTCAAATGGGAGCCACTACCTCTACAGTTAATATGGCCACAGAAGAATCATTCCTAGCATTAAGCACTCAACAGATGATTAATTCCCATTTCCAGTCAGGTATACTCAGTTTACAGCAACAACTAGATTTATTTGATGAAGAAATCCTGACAAGATGGCTGGTAAGAGGAAACTGTGATTCCCGATTTTCCTCCTTTTTTAAACCCCTTATCCCGTCTTGAATATAACACAAGCCAGGAGTCGGTTTAGGGAAATCATTGGGAACATGGAACAGAGTTCTTAAACCTTATGGTACAACTCTCTAATGAAATCTTAAGCCTGAACTCCATGTGTATGAAACCACTGGAGATGTCTGCAACATTCTTTGCTCAAATTTGAGATCACATAAAATCAATCCTTGACCCTTCAAAAATTATAGCATGGGGAATGATAGGGGGAATGGTACTCTTAATAATTCTGTTGTTCAAGTGTTTCCTACAGCATGTTTCCCAACAGTGCCGTGTCAACAAAATGACCCTGCAACTGCTAATGGCTCTGGAATGCCCTGATCATCACCCCCCTAAGGAAGTAATAATAACCTGGTTCATGGAAATTTGTGAGGCCTCTGATGCCTCTGTCCAATGCTCTTGCACCTTAGACACTTTCCAGGGTAACCACCCTTCGAGGGCTGGTAGCCAGAGATGGGTAAGAGCCTGTTAGGCAACCCAACCTAAGACAGGCACAGTTGCCATGTTGGGGGACCCCTTAAGTGGGGGTGACAAGATTAGAGCAAAGAATTCTAATTCCCACTATCAGCCACAAAATAAGATTAAAAAGGGTGATATGAGGCAGGTAAGGCCAAAAGCACTGGGCTACGCCTTAAGCAATCAAAGAGCTGTGACATGCACAGAGAGTGCTCTGACCAGAGGAAAACTGACCCATAAACTCCAAACTGGAAAGGATGACATGCAGCCCCAGAGCCAACCAAGAAACACCACAGTAGCTAGGAGCGAAGCCCACCAAAAAAAATCCACAAAAAAAAACTTCAGCCCTTTGTTTAATAAAAGAGAGATTGCTTGGCAACCTCCCGGAGTCTGTGTTGTTGACTCTGTGTCTGCTGATCCCTGCCCCCGGGATCAGAGACAGCAGGACTCCAGCTGCAGAACCAGCAACACTGCAGAACCATGATAAAAGCATCGGAGAAGTCTTCAGTGAAAGGCATTCTGCAAAATTGCCTGCCCAGTGCTCCTCCAGGCTTTTGAAGTCATTCAACAGGGAAAAATGATGACTAATGTGTCTTAGATGAGTTCTCAGAACTTGAGGTCAATGTTGAGTAAATTTTGGACAGTTGTGTATTAATGTTGGTTCATTCATTTTGACAGGTACAACATATAGATGCAAGTTGTTTGTGATAGGAAAAAATATGGAATATGTGGGAACTCCTTGCACTCTCAGTATTTTTTTAAATATAAAAGTGTTCAAAATATTGGACCAGGGATGTAGTTCAGTTGGTAGAGTTCTTGCACAGCACCCATGAAGTCCTGGGTTTATCCACAGCACTGTGGGGAACATAAATTGGCTGTGTTTGTGAAAATATCAGTACTTGGGAGATTGAAGCAGGAGAATCAGAAATTCAATGTTGCCTTCACCTACATATCAAGTTTGAAGCCAGCCGAGATACATAAAACCCAGTCTATAGGTGAATGAATAAATAAGCCACTATTTGAGAGAAACTAAAGAATATATGAATAAATGGATAGATAAATAGAAGATGATAGGTAGGTAGGTAGATAGACAGACAGACATTCAGACAGATAGATAGATATACATTGTAAGCCCATAGTTTTAAAGATTTAATATGAATAAGATTTGACATTGTTAAATGACATTCTTAGAATTTTATCAGACTGTACAAATTGATAATGTGATTCCAAAATAATCTTAAAGACTAAAGTTGGAGGATGTATACTTCCATATTTCAAGATGTACTAGAAAGCTATACTGAGAAATTGTTATTACATATCTGTAGTTGAGTAGACAAATGGAATAAAACATCAAATTCAGAAATAAACCCAGATATGTAGCAACTTGGTTTTTAATGAAAGCACCAATTTAGTGTGGGAAGAATGTTGTAAATGGTGTTGAATCAAGGTGGAAATTCTTAAGGGACAAGTGAGATCCAACCCCTGCCCCACACCATTCATGAATATAACTTGAGCTGCATAATGTCTCTATGAAAGGTAAGTCTATAAAGCTTATCAAAGAAAATACTGGGATATGTATTTGCAATTTTGTAGGAGATTTCTTAGGACACAAAAGTCCCAAGGGGAGGGGAGAGAGAGAGAGAGAGAGAGAGAGAGAGAGAGAGAGAGAGAGAG